>JAAXOA010001886.1:0-14597 GCA_036561885.1 Salina celebensis | reverse complement strand
CTATAGCTTTTTTGTACTGCTTGGATAATTCGTTATCGGTTGCTTCGTTAAGAATCAGGTCAGCTTCTACATTGTCTTCATCTTTAACATTTTTATTTTGTTTATCGTTGGCGATCTTGATTTTTTTCAACTTTTCCTATACTTGAAAGTTGCTACTATCAGGTATCCTGTACTTTGGTAGGAAAAAAGCACTTCCGCTTTCAATTTCGCAAATTCTTTCCGCTGTATACAAATCTGCACTAAAACAATCAGGGTTAGGGATAAATCTAGAATTTCAATTATAATTAAACAAAATTAAATATGAAAGATTAAAAATTAAGTAACCATAAGCAATTATAATAAATACTCGTGAAACATACTTTGCTCCAAGGCATTCAAGAATTTGATGGCATCTTACACGTAATTCTGTTGATGCAATCACTTTGAATTTATAGGTTGAGAGTGGAAAATTGTTAGCGTTAGTAATCTTTATTGGTTTGTTGGAAGCGCTGCAAGCATGTTGATGAGCGATCGCATTCCGGCAACTCATTTCGAAACATTCTGGAGTGCGTTGGTTTGCTTCAGGGGAGTACTTATTACATAGGGAACGATAACAAGATCTTGCTTAGAAACCCAAGGTAACAACCCTGGTACAAATGGAATGCAAAACTTACCGATGAGTTCACGGAGTTCTTTGGATTTGGCTTCATTAAATAGATTGAAAACTGCAACGATTCTGAATTTAACGATTATACTTGTTTCGTCTATTTCACCCAAATTGGGAACAGGTTGCGGCATCGACAATTGGTTTGCATTTGCTGAGTTGACAACCCACTGATCACTCAAAATGACACAGTTCTGCTTGCGATTCTTGGAAATTTCAGTTGATTCAATACTGGTTTGGTCAGGGACAATAACAATTTTTGACTCTCCGTGCACCTTTGTCACACATCCGCCTAGAAAACCAGAACAGAAACAAAATGAGTAAGTCTTTAAATTTGATTGTATCACAATGACAAAAAGAAAGCAACGCATAATGAAAATGTGAGGACAACACTAATACAATTCATAATTTTATACTTTGTACCTTTTTCCATGATATTTTTTGTCAGTTCCCGTTTACGCAAACCAAAGTCAGTCATTGCAAACCAATACGAACGACAACCCTTCAAAACATTTTTGATCACATTCCAAAGACGATCGTAGTGCATTGACGCTATCCATTGTAGATTTCTTCATCGTTGCAAGCTGTAAGAACTTCCAGTTCCAGTCTTTCTGCAACACTCTGTATCCTTTTGCGGAAATCGTTAGCCACTGCCAAATGTCCGGACCTTGAAGCTGTTTTATTGGCAAAATAACGAATGTATTATGGTGCTTATTGACAGTTTCATCAACAAACCAACCATTACAAATAGAAACACAATGCTTAATGTCTTCTACTTCTGACTCTGTAATTATATTCATCCGTATCATCTCGGACGTCTTGTAGAGAAACGAAAAGGACCTTTTTTAGGCAGGTACTTGTAGACCAAAGCTCCATTATTGAATATACGATTTTCTCTATGCAAAAAGGAAGGAAACAGACGGGAAAACTGGTTGCGTCTGGTACACATGAGTTGCTCATGGAACAAAGTAGTGTTTTGAATGAAAAAGATATATTTTTTATAAACTACATTCAATAAACAATTTCAATAATTCAGGGGAAAGAGTTATGACTAAATCATTTTGTTAGAGAAGAAAAATAAAATCTTAAAGAATAGAAATTAAAGGATCAGACAGATTAAGAGACGAAAGATGCAGGTGGTTTTGCTGAAATGATGTATTCAGATGTTGAGCTTGAAGATGACAAAGGGAATCGGGAAGAGTTTAGTACGAAAACGGTCTCAGAAGAGCGGTGGCCCGATAAAAATAGCAGAGTTTTTGAAAATGTGTTGGGTGGATTGATGTAAATTTTAGCATTTATTTACATTCATAGGATAAAAACCGGTTAACATAATAATAATTATATTCATAGGATCAAAACGACAACCTGGACAACGGCGAGCATCGTTGCCAGAAGGAAATCGGTGCTGGTGTTATAATTGGCTATTTTAGCATGTGTTTGTTTGCACATGGCACGTTACTATCTGGCTTAGTAATTATCGTCGTACGATTTAAAAAAAATAGCAGCTCATCGTTGTTACTTAAGAATTATCCCTGAATGTCCGGTACCATTAGTACACATATTAAAAAGACGATTCTGCAGTGTATGCAATATTTTCGTATGTATACTTTTAACTTTTGATTGTTTGCATCTTGCAGGCAGTCTGACAGCTGCAAAAATAATATTCATTATGGGCTATATCTCTTCTTTATTGCAGTATGCTCCGCTACTGACGTTGTTCACTATGTCGTGGTAATTGTATACAGCATAAAAGCATAACGAGGAACAAAACCGTTGTTTGACCTTATTGTAATAAGAAGAAAAGAATACTAAAGTAGTTGGCAGATTATGGTATTACGCAGATTATAGATTAAGGTTTTATTATGCAGCAGGTAACATAATAGTAGCTCACATGATGATAGAATATTCCGTCCTGAGAACGGATCCTGACCAGATGCTCACCAGACGCGGAATGAATTGACTTTACATTTTTTGTCAATTATACTTTGATAAGAGATAAAAATATAAAATCAAATAGTATGGTGTGCAACGTGCAACAACACTATCACGAGTGGTGTGGTCAGTACTGTGTGCGATCTCGGTGCACTGCTGAGTAGTTCTGGAGAGAGTGATGAGCCTGTTGGTGAATAATAAAAGTGAATGGAAGCTGAGAAAGAGGAAATTGAAATGTGTAAATGGAAACAGGATGAAAAAGCAGGGCAAAGACATCAGCATGAGGAAAGTGAGAAGGAAGTCAACAAAATGATTAATGAGTATTTGTGCAAGCTCCAAGAGATTGTTCCTTTCTATAATTTCTCCAAAGTAAAATGTATGTGATAAAACTTTCTGTAGTGTGATTTTACATTTCAGTTTTGTTTATACTTTCACGCAGTGATCACAAACGCAATCGATTATATTCGTGAGGAAAGCCTTGGGGTCTGGTTCCTTGTCACACAGGAGGCATGGAAGAGTTCTACCATCATCTGCTGTTGCTCCTTCCGGCACTGTCAGAGTCACATGAAATCTTTTCACCTACTAGTCATGCAAAAGACCTTATTACCAATGGGAACGGGACCATGTTGAATCCCTGTACTCATTGTGAATTCTTGACAAAGAAGGCTCTCCACCGAAAAGAAAATACCGCTTGTTCCTCGACGATGTTGGAAACTCCTGTTGCAACTATTTTCATACTAGCTACGTATCTTTTAAGTGTCCTGTTAAGGTTACAATCATTCATAGCAAAACTGCCAAATGCTTGGAGTAATCCCATTTCTTAAAACTTTGTAGGTTTCGTTGCATCTTTTTAAAAATTCACACTCATCGTTGACATACTCAATACAGGTAATACAGGGAAGTTTTAATAAAACTTTTACCCTTATTCGCATTTTTAGTAAATTTTTTATCAGCAAACAAAGTGCCTATCGTATTGAAAGGATGTAAATATAAACGGCAAACTTTCAGTATTAAACCCACACACTTTCTGTAGAGGACACAAGATTATTAAGAGTATTGCAAAAGCAGGAAAATTAAGTATGAATACAATGAGCAACATCAAGTCCAGAATCTATTATGTAGCGTATAATTTTCGCGTTGGGTCTTCATCTAGAAATTCAACCACAAGTCATCTCCAGTGAAGTAATCTTGGTTAATTGGATTAAACAAGATTAAAACCATGAACGAAAGATATCCAGCGCCAGTACTGTATTGAAACCAATTGTTCTTGCTTTTGATGTGTATGCTATGGATCCCGATCCGTTAGCAGAAACGTTCACTTATAATGGTGTGGTATAAGTTCTTTAAGGATGGCCAGCAGTAAAGATCCTCTTCCGCAACCCACTCCACAAACCAATAATAATCTGCTCCAATAAGCTCTATCTGTTTGACTTGGAGCGATATATTCGTCAATGTAGTTTCGGTATGTTCAGATGACCATTTTGCAAACAATAGTTTTCCATTTTAACTGCAAATGGAGATAGATAAATTTGAACTGATTCGTCATCCTTCGATCGTGATCACTAATGACAAGAGTTATTTATGTTCGGTGTGATTTTTGTTGGAGGTGATGGAATTCTGTGTGGGCGAAACTCAAATAGCAGATAATAGTATAGCCGCTTGATTGAAAGAAGCATTTTAGCGAGATGAGCAACTCTGTATGTAAACCACCGAGTTTATATCTGCACCTTTTCTGCAGTCAGGCTGCTTCCAGTGACGATCACGTAAACAAGTAAAGTAGAGTAAGGAATATAAGCATTTTTGAAGACACTTAAAACGGCGACATATTAAGTACTCGAAGGCGGTACCCTATCATCACGACTTTCACTTCTTCTCTGCAGAGTAAGTTTGAAACAGCTCATTATACACTTAAATTCAAAGTGACTTGTCATACAAAGTACAAAAACAATATACTTACTCTCTGGCACTATGTACAATTTACAATCATTAAAAACAGCTTCTCTCAGGCATTCATTTTTATAACTCTGCAATATGAACCAGAGAATTTAGAATGTACATACTTGGGACGTTTTTATCCGGAATATAGAGAATATTAGCAGTTCTTGTAGTTCGGCAGTTCACCTAATTCTAGCGATGATTTCATTCAACACACAGATCCTAATGTCACATTTGTTTTTATTTTCATTAGTTCTAGGTTTTTCGTTACACGTAATTTGAAAACTTGATAGGTGTGAGCTATTATTTCGCTTGATAGTAAAGAAACTACACACGAGTTACAACATAACAACTTTACAAAAAAGGAACTCTATTATCCCTATCAGGACAAATATCTGTTTATCCTTGAATATGATGTCTTTCTCTTTCTACTTGAAGAAATGAATTCGAAAAACATGAAAAATTATTCGTTGGTTTTTCTTTTTCTACACACTTCATGTCTTCGTTTCTTTAATAATTCTACCAGGAATCTAGCCGTATTCAAACATTACGCAATGTCATTCATGTAATGATTGAAAAAATAAAACAAACATCATTCAATTCAAGGGTCAAGAAGAGCTCTGGTTTTTAAGGAAAAAACATATACACTTGTTCTTGCATTACTGTCGCCATCATATTAAACAAACAAATAATAGCCATTATTAATGGACCCTCTACTACTGAGCAGTACTGCCATTTCTATTTTTTTCGTGATTTTTATCTGTTGCTGCTGTATCTGTCAGGCTATCATTAGGTCAACCGAAAAAATTCAACAAGAATTATACACCATCCCAAATAAAGTAAGCAAGACCGAAACAAACGAGTACCCGAGTTTCATCATTTAAAAAATATATAAATATATAAATAATGCTCACTAGCACTAAAGAAGCATCATTAGTTCAAGCAATTTCATATGAAACAGTTCATAAAGTTTCACTGGTCTAAAAATGGAACAATTTAAATATCGAGTAGTGGCCAAGATGATCGGATATTTCGACGGAGTAAGCTTTTTTAAAAATTATAATACTTAATATAGTATTATCTTCAAGTTTACGATATTAGTTTGCATGAAAAATCAATGAGTTTATTGAATTTGTAATGTCTTTTTATTGCTTTTTGTGATATAGCACTTTATCGTACTTCAAATTTTGGGATTATTGTGCAGGTACCTGTCTGATGATTTACATCATGTTATTGGGGACTCTCGTATGTTACTAATACAATACAATATAATACAATTTTTCAATTGGGTCAAACAATTTTTGAATTTTGAATTATTAACTATTTGTATTTCTTTTCTCCATCACTAGTTCAACCCATTATTGTGCTACTGATGATACTCATGATTTATTTCGTGCTCCATACGGTTGTAGCTTCATGTTTTCTAGTAGCCGCGTGTACAATACACGACAGAATTAGTCCACAGTATGCACTTTTTTTGATAAAAACATGGCATTGGCATATAGGATTTCGCGCAATTATTTATTTTGTGTTATTTTGTGCGTACATCCATACATCCATATGGAAATATTTCTTAAGTTTACTGGTTATCCAGTACTTACTGTGTTGTGTAGTTCAGGTTTTATACGTTGTATCCAGTGCTTACTGTTTTGTGTAGTTCAGGTCTTATACGTTAACGACTTGTACACATATGTAATTAATGAGCGTATATTTTTTTTACATTTCTCTTCCCATGAACCTCGTGTTGATTTTGATTGTAAGTGGTGTAAACACAAGAGAGATGATACCAATAACAGTTTGTATCAAATCATTACGGTTGATCGTGAACATACAAAGTGCCGAGTGGCAATAGAGAAAGAATTCAAATTACTTTACGCTTCTGAGACCTCATTTCATCATCAGAAGAAACACATTGAGTTATTCAAACGATATTCAAAACATGAACGTATTTGCCATACTGCCTATATCTAAATAAAATTGTATAATAAAAACTAGAATTAAAACAGACAAAGAAAACAAACATCCATATAAAAAGGGAACCGACTCAATTCTTATTTTCATAAAATTTGCATTTCTATCAATTCTATCTGATATCGTCGAACAAGGAAATAAAATTGTATTTGTAGACAAAGGAATAAAATGTCGTAGTCGTGTCAACATGCATACGGGGATTTCTGAGGGAAAGTCAGTGTATTTTTCCACAACAGAATCAATGTTATTTTAAGGAATATAGAATAAGTATAGTTTCTCCGACAAGAAAGGAGATAATGTGTTTGAACATTTGTCTCTCATGATAATGATGACCCATTTAAATGGCCGTTTTTCAATTCACGGATCAAGTATACGCTAACGAACGTCGCTAACAGCTAAGACAGATAACTAGAAACTAGTCGAGCGTGTAGATACAAAAGAGAAAACACCGATGCTGATGAGCGGGTTGTTTGTGAGATGTGTACAACCGTGATCAGAATATTTTCTTCATCTTCATACTTAAATTACAAAAAAGGCGCACACGTTAGTTAGTCCTCCCTGTTACCATGTAATTCTGTCATGTTTTCATAATACAAATAGAAACAGATCAATAATATTTTAAGACTTTGTATGGTGAAACGGCTCCTTATCAACGGTTAGACGCACATAAAAATATTTGTATTTGAAATTGGTTGCCCCCTGACCATTTCAGATTCTAAAAAATCAGTAAACCAAATTCTAAAAATCCGAAGGCACACTATTGCAGAGCTGAACCATAAGAATGGATGTTCGTGGAATGTGATTACTTTAAACTTAAACTTTAATGTTTTAAAGCAATATATTTTTGACCGACTCTTGTGTAGTAATTATTTAAATGAATGATGATGAATGATGATATGATGAATAACAGGAGTGAATGAGTAGGATAGTATTTGCAAGCAAACCTGTATGAAAGTCTTGAACTGAACACATTCATTGCTTATTGTCAAAAGGTAATATTTCGTTATCACTTGCTCCTGACTACAGTGACTAGTGACAGAAATCCTTGGATAGGTTTCTTTTTCTCTTCGATAAACAAATCGTGTAAGAGCATGTGGACAAATTCAAGTAAAGCCAAGTAGTCTTGACCATTTTCATGGTCAGATTCAACAAGTGCAGAAAAATGACTTACTCACTTGCTCGTTACTTGCATATGTTTAAATTGTATCCACATATTATGTAAGGAATCTCTTGCGAATCAACTAAAAGTGCATGCTCCAGAAATACACAAAAATACAAGAAAGAAAGAAATAAGTGTGAGAAATACACAAAAAAAAACAACAACAAAACGAAGCTATTTGATGCGAAAAAATACTCATATCAAGTTTGCACTTGTTAATGCAATTTTTAGTTGTTTACAACGTGATGCACTCTCACATCATATAAGAGGATGGCCAATGAAACAGACAGATAAAAAAGAGTGAATATAGAAGATATTATAGTATAGGCTATACATTATTATAGCAATGACGAAGTTTAAATTTAAAATGGTCAATTTTGAATTTTGAACTTGGAACTATGATATCTTGCAGTAATTGGTACGTTATATTCCGAAATATAAAGAAACTGTTATAACCACAAATTAAACAACAAAAACCTAGTTATGTTCAGTACCCAAAGAACCGACTCGTTTGTTGAAACAAAAAATGGAATCCAAAGGGATCCGAACAAGCCACTCCTATCTTACAGCGCTTGTGAAACCATAGTTTTTAATGTTTAATATACATAGAACAAGTGTTAAAAATTTGTCTCTATTATGCATTAAAAATTGAAGGCCCCGTGTGAAAACTAGAAAAACTCTTTATCACGAATTCAATTACACTTAGCAGAAGCTTGTTGACTTCGGTTCATACTCATATTGTACTTGAATATTCCTATTACACAAAAGCCTAATGTTGAGTGTTCATCTGAACCGTTCTCATGGGTACCCGAAATTATATGAACCTGAATGTTATGCTTTCGATAGTATCTACCTCCAAAGTAAATATTTCCAGAAAACGCGTTGGATGGTCAACATGATCACGATCATCATGAACTTTCATTTCGTTTGCGAAATACAGAAAAAAATTGTGCATAAATATGTAAATTCCATTTGTTACATAGAGTTAAATTGGGTTTGAAAGCAAAATGATTTTTACTGTAAATTGATTCACTTCGATCATCTCCGAAAAAAAGTCGGCTCATTTGAATATCTTGATACCTATCAATGTATTTTGAACCAGCTTCATTTGCATAATTACATTTATAGGCATCAAGATATACAAATGAGCCGACTTTTTTTTCGGATATGATCGAAGTGAAGTAACCTTATACATACGCATAGCGACAAGGTCAGAATTTAAACGTTTCCTAATCGTATGCTGTTCACGAGCCAGATTGTCTGACTTCGTTGTATTATGTAGTTGTCGGATAGTTGCAGTTTACAGTGAATATATCAAGAAGAAATTGCGTGGGTGAGAGAAGAAGAACTTGTAGTTGGTTGTGTTTTGAGACCAAGTTGAAGTTTAAGAGAAGTTCTTCACTTAAAACAAATTGTCTAAATTTACCACAAATTAAGTACAATAGGGAAAACAAAATATAAACGATTATTTACGGTTGAAACAATTTCAAACATTTAAAATCAGTGGGGATCCTTTTGCGCATCAAAGGCGTCCAAGGTCATATGAGCTCCTTTGGGAGGACCAATAGTTGAATAGTCATCGTCCGTGTCAGTTGCTGCCAGGAAGCTAATCAAGGATTTTTCTGAGTGGATTCTATTTCAGCTATTTATGGCGTTTTCTGAGCTAGTTGTGGCCGAATCCTTTAATTTTGTGAATATATTTTTAAAAACACACAGCTAATTATGGCGTTTCAACAGCTAGTTTTAGCTGACTATTATTATTAAACTAAGCATTTTATGACGATTATTTTGACGTATTTAACGCAAAAATCCTTCACCAGGTTTTAGAAATAAACGTGTTCAAATGAGTTTGTAAAACTTAATAAAACTTCGAAAGCCAAAAATTAGCTGAGCCATGATTCACTCAGAAAAAGCCTTGATTAGCTTCATGGCAGCAACTGCATGTCACGTTTTTAATTTGGGCTTTAATTTGGACTTGCCACCAGGTACGAAGCGATTAAAAATGGATGATTTTGAACCTGAAGCGACACTTGATCTCCAGATTGGAGTAGAGAAACAAACAGAAGACCAGCGAATGCCGGCAGAGTCTGCAGCTCAAAAAGTCTGCAGACTTCCAGAGGTAATGTCTATTTCGATTTAAACCTAAAGTTTAATTTGACATTTTTGAAAGACTTTCAGTATAATTCTTGCGTTTGTTTTTCCCCATCAGCTCTTGTCTAACATTTTTGGCCATTTGGCAGCTGATTCAGACCTTAGATCACTGAAAAACGCAAGAGGCGTCTGTTCTTTATGGGAAAATGAAGTTTTCGTCACCATGCGAAACAATCTGTCCCTGATGCCATACATTATAGTTGAACATCCCGAAAGCGACAGCTTGGATCACCACTTCAGATTTGAAAGTCGTTGCAAGTCCTTGGAAAGCTCCGTTCAGAGTTTAATGCCAGGTTGCGGCTTACCTCTCAACGTAGCGGTTAACGAATGGACTCCTGGACTGGAATCTTTTATCCATGACGTCTCGACAGAAATCGTCTGTTTTCAAATCTGTGGAATAGAACCGTTTAATGGATTTCCTGCGGAGTTGGGAACAATTGAACTACCAGCTCTAAGGCACACTTCATTCATTGCACGTAATATATGCGATAAAGAAAAAGAACGTATGGAATTTGCTAAAGCGCTGACATTCTGGAAGGAGCTTTCTAGAGTTTCTAAGAAAATCAAGACAAGCTTCATTCGACTAGAGATGTCTCTTTTGGACCCTCTACCCCCAGACAACTCGGCGTTTGATCAAATTGAATGGAGGGAAGTGGACGAGTTAAGATGCAGTTATGAGTTCTTCACACGTGTCAGCGCCTCGAACGAGCTTTCACGGCTCAAGGAACTGATTTGCCACACTTCTTGTGATCAGAGTGAAAATGCAGATGACCTGGTTGAACAAATTTCGCTAGTGAAAGCACCTAACTTAAGGACAGTGGAACTTCAAAAACAAGTCGAATGGATTTTAGACCACCAGATGACTCAACTTCGAATTTTGCAGTTGGAAGGAATCACCATCAACGGAACACAACCTCTCTCCAAACTTCTACCAAACCTGGAACAAGTGTTGATATATGATAATCACGGAGTGGACGGTCAGTTTAATTACTTGACCAATGGCGGAGGAGTGTTTGAAAATCTTGTCGAACTGACTCTGTTTGAAAGTTGGATGAACTTGAACGAACGCATTGGTGACGTGGCAGTCCGGCTTGTTAAAAGTTTCCCCAAATTGAAAAAGCTTTTCTGGTTCTGCGAAAACGAGGATCGTTTACATGAAGATGGTGTGGATTCTAACAACAACGCCCTGTACGCGGCCCCTATCATTTTCTCCACGCTGGAATTCCTCACAGAGTTATCAATATCGATAGTGTCTACGCCGGAGTCAGAATGGAAATTGGTGCAACTATTGATAGGGATTTCCCTGGAGGACATTCCAGAAGAGGAGGAGTCTTGGACAACTGCACTTCTGAACAATCACCGCTCAATTTCAAATCTAAAATGTAAGTTATTATCGAATTTGACGTGTCTAGTAGTTGAAATTTTGTCAGTTCAGTATTGAGTAATGATGTGATTACAATTTTGCAGATTTGAAGACGTTTTATCTCTCGACATCTCCAAATCGGAACGTAGTTAGAGTCATTCCGAGACACACACGCTTTTTATTTACTGCTGCTTTTCGAACGATGGACACTCTTGAAGAAATCTTCCTGACCAACATCATTTTTGAAGACACAACATGCGTTACAGAGTGGCGGGAAATGGGTCGCAGTATAACTACCGAAACAGAGGATGGCGTTTTTTAAATCATGAAAACCACCCTGACCACCACACTAACTACTACCTATCCCACTCGCTACCTCACCTATATATTTCATGGCGGAGTGGCAACCCCGCTCCACCCCCAAAATTGAGCGGTTTTTTGTAGCAACACCCACACACTCGCAGCACTTGTATCAACAGTTTTCGTACATTTTGTATAATTTGTGTATAATTTGTACTTTTAATGTCTGTTTTGGGGGATCATCATTAATTATACAGTATTATTAAGTAAAATTTAATCTTTTTCTCCATTTTGTAGACTCCGTGTCCTTCAAACTTAGCATTTGACGCGAAAATATGAAAGTATAGCTAGATTTAGTTTCTGTTTAACACTTTGATATGTAGATGTAACCAATGAGTATCATTTGGATTATGTAGTACGCAGTTTTAATCATGTGTCCGACTCAAGGGAAATTAAATTAGTTTGCTTACGAAATACTTTCTTCATTACGAAAAAGATTATATCAATTAATAGCTTTCAAGGTTTTATGTGGGAGGCTGCCAGCATAGAGATCAGTTGTATTTGATACAAATATAGATGGATAGCAACAGCATATACTTCTTCACAGTTAAATAGATAAATAGTCACTAAAGCATCATGATCGTGCGACGAAATCTAAAGTGAAGTGAAGAATTGGACAAAAAGGAACTCGCAAATACACGATGCAAATTCTGAGGAGGGAATTATAGTGAACAAAAGAAAAAGGACTCCATGAAATTACATAAAAAGTCAAACTTTCTCAAGCTAAAAGTCTCTTTATCACGAACACGACCAGAAGTGCATGGTGGCGGCGGTATTTTTTATTTCACATCCATAGAAAGAGAAGGGGTAGTGCATGTAGTAGTGGTTTTCTGTAGATGAAATCAGAAATAGCTGGAACTGGAACCTCTTTCATTTTGAGGTTTGCTGATGTGACAAAAGAAAGCCACGAGGAAATGACAACCACTTGTGTAAAAACCTTTCCATTTCATGCAGTCTTTGCTTTCTCTGTATGCATGTCGAATAGTCCAACTAACATCCGGCTACTTCTGGTTAGTAGGGCACAGTTACCATGAAAAACGTCAGCCAACTTTCAATGGTTCGGATACCTTATTCCGTGCACCGTATTCAGTTTTCCATTAAACTCCGTCACGTTGTAGATCAATAAACCCTTTAAAGAATTGCTTTCACAAAATTCCTTGTCACAGATTGTTCTTCACTGAATTAGCTGAATTCACTGAATCAGACACCAGGCATTGAATGGATCGATGGCAAGTAGCAAAGACAATATATGAGCTTTAGAAAAGCAATCATGTAATGCGTATGGGTGTAATGAATGTTGATGCGTAGTTTGCTTTATTCGGTAGTAAACCGTTATACGTATAAGCTCGGGTTTCTACCCAGCATATGTTGAAAAGTCGATTACTCCTCCGCTAGTACGAAAATAGATGTAACGGTAACAGTTTGTCACATTTAGGAAACAGGCATATTTCTTACTTGCAATCGTTCTTTGGCTGTCAGTGTAAATGAAAGTTTAAAGTCAGTATAAAGGGTCAAGAAGAGCTATGGTTTTTTAAGGAAACTTTAAGGTTTACATACACTTGTTCTTGCATTACTGTCGCCATCATATTAAACAAACAAATAATAGCCATTATTAATGGATGCTGCTGCAGCTGTCTGGCTATCATTAGGTCAACCGAAAAAATTCAACAAGAATTATACCCCATCCCAAATAAAGTAAGCAAGACCGAAACAAACGAGTACCAGATTTTCATCATTTCAAAAATATATAAATATATAAATAATGCTCATTAGCACTAAAGAAGCATCATTAGTTCAAGCAATTTCATATGAAGCAGTTCATAAAATTTCAATGGTCTAAAAATGGAGCAATTTAAATATCGATTTATGGCCAAGATGATCGGATATTTCGACGGAGTAAGCTTTTTTAAAAATTATATTACTTAATATAGTAATTATTTTTAAGTTTACGATATTAGTTTCCATGAAAAATCAACGAGTTTAATGAATTTGTAATGTATTTTTATTGCTTTTTGTGATATAGCACTTTATCGTACTTCAAATTTTGGGATTATTGTGCAGGTACCCGTCCTGTGATTTACATCATGTTATTGCGGACTCTCGTATGTTACTAATACAATACAATATAATACAATTTTTTGAATTGGGACAAACAATTTTTTTAATTTTGAATTATTAACTATTTGTATTTTTTTCTCAATCACTAGTTCAACCCATTATTGTGCTACTGATCATACTCATGATTTATTTCGTGCTCCATACGTTTGTAGCTTCATGTTTTCTAGTAGCCGCGTGTACAATACACGAAAGAATGAGTCCAGAGTATTCACTTTTTTTGATAAAAACATGGAATTTGCATATACGATTTCGCGCAATTATTTATTTTGTGTTATTTTATGCGCACATCCATACATCCATATGGAAATATTTCTTAAGTTTACTGGTTATCCAGTGCTTACTGTTTTGTGTAGTTCAGGTCTTATACGTTAACGACTTGTACACATATGTAATTAATGAGCGTATATTTTTTTACCATTTCTCTTTGAACCATGAACAAGGTTTTGATTTAGGTTGTAAGTGGTGTAAACACAAGAGAGATGATACCAATAACAGTTTGTATCAAATCATCACGGTTGATCGTGAACATACAAAGTGCCAAATGGCAATAGAGAAAGAATTCAAATTACTTTACGCTTCTGAGACCTCATTCCATCATCAGAAGAAACACATTGAGTTATTCAAACGATGTTCAAAATATGAACGTAATCTTATTAAAACATGAACTTAATCTTATTAGCTATTACTGATGATAATAATAATGTATTACTATTATAGTTACTTTACAAATCTAATCGTGCATGAAGTTGTCAAACTCAATTATCACACTCCATTTTGACATTCCATGGTCAAGTTCACTTTGTACGAGCAACAGTATGAGAGGAAGGGTTTTTGACTTTGGACTAAGGACATAATGTACCGTGATTCTCAAAAAGGATGAAACACTTGAATTTAATTTTTTCCTTTGAAAATTCTGGTTCGAATCGAGGTTATTTTGCGTGATCAAAAAGGTTGCACCATTTGAA
>JAAXOA010001885.1:0-14601 GCA_036561885.1 Salina celebensis | reverse complement strand
GGTACAATTTAAAAGTGGGAAACGCCAAATAAGCGTTGTAATGTTGAAAATTTGTTTTAAAAACTATTTTAAAAAAGTTAATCGGGTGATTTTTCAATTAATTTACTGATCGCATATATTATCGCATTCCCCCAAAGTTATGATTTTTATAGTTTCAATTTTTTGTCATATTTTTTTGCTCAGTGAAAATAATGTAGTTATGTCACTTAAAGATAAAGATCACATTTTGTTGTAGTATTTGTGGTATACTTTTATTTACAAAAGAACGGTTTTTCGTAGTTTACAAAGTATTTAGTTTCATTCCCTTCACCTCTCAATCATTAACCGAGATTAACAGTTTTTGTTACACCGCAGAAATAGGTTTGGCTTAAATTATTACAGTAGAAATGATTAGTTAGATTTAACATGTTTAATTTAAGTGAGACGCTTGGCCTTGTGGTACAGTGCGTCTACGACTTTGCCCATGTTCTGGATAAGACCGAGCCCTGCCTCGTACGCCTTATCTTCCTGGACAGTATCAAAAATGACGAGCATTCCAGCGCCTTGATCGAGAACTCCATTCAGCTGCCGGTCGAGAATCATCTGCGACAGCTTCTTCTCCACGTCATCTTGCTTGATGTCGATCGTTGCTGCGATATGGGCCACCTGTCAAAACCACAATATCAAAAACAATTTATAAGACATGTCGCACAAACGCTTTTTTAAACCTTTACAAACTCCCTAAAGCGTTCAAAGTTACTCACCTCAACTTTGGAGTAAGGCTCGATGATCCGAAGCAGGTTCTGCTGGAGCATTTTATCATAGAGGGTGTTGAAGTGAGCCTTGACCACTTCGTCAGCGTCGAGCTCCTCCTTGAACTGCTCTTGACACCCCTTGAAGTCCTTGAGAGATCGTTTCCGAGCTGCTTCAGCAACATTTTTCATCGCGATCACATCCGCCTTGTCGCCATACTTGAGAGCGAGCTTTCCAGACAGCAGCTGGGCAACTTCCTCTGGCCTGGATAAGCCCACAAAACAAAAACAATTAAATTAATTTATAATGAACATTTTCCCAATATTTGTATGTTTTATATTTTCATTTGAAACTTACAAGCTCAGCATAATCTTGGAGAGAAGCATGTACTTGAGGCATCCCAGTGCCCTCGGGCTCTCCACACTATCCAGACCCTCAAACGCCTCGTAGAAGTAGCTGTACGCTGTCTTGAAGTCCTTCTCATCGGCGGCATGCAAAATCCCCGATTGTAAATCCAAACTCGCCTGCATTAGAGGTGGACAGTAGATAGAATTAGCTGTGGTCCTGGCGCTAGTCAACGCCGCCCTCGCCCTTGGAAGATTTCCCAATGCATGATAAGTTTTACTCTCCAGCAGCTGGACCTCCACGAGAAGATTTTTGTCGTCGACTTTCTTGAGTTCTTTTAACAACGCGGAACAGATTGACAGAGCCTGGGTGTAGTTTTCAGAGTCGTAGTAAACGCCGACGAGCCGAGCTTCCAAGGATTGACGAAGAAATGTCCGTTTTTCCTCGCGGGCCCACTCAATACAGTCCTGGACAACTTTGACTTGTTGATCTGGAGTAGTTTTCTCGATGTCAAGGTACATGTCAACCAACGAGCGGACAAGCTTGGCGGCCTTCGCCTTCGAGACTTGATTGACAAAAGTACGGACACGCTGGATAAGCTGGTCGAAGCGGGCCGAGTTCTGGGTCGCCTGGCAATCCTTGGCGATCTTCATGATGTCCTCTTCAGAATCAAACGGCCCAGAGTCACTCTCATCTGGAATAGAAACAAAACAAACAGAAGAATTAGTTTAATTAATTNGATCTTCATGATGTCCTCTTCAGAATCAAACGGCCCAGAGTCACTCTCATCTGGAATAGAAACAAAACAAACAGAAGAATTAGTTTAATTAATTAAAAATCCAATACGTTTATATAAATTCAGAATTCTTAATTGTTTACTGTACAATTAGATTAAATTAATTACCCATTCGCTCAGTAGCTGACTCCGAGGGGATTCTGGTCACAGAATCAATCGGCCGGGAGGCGACGCGTGCACTTGCCATTTTAAAGGTTTTAATTTAACAATTAATGAAATAAGTGGAAGAGTCGTAAACGAGCGTCTCTTTTAATTGACAGTTAATTGTTCACTAAAAAAACAAACAAAAGTTTTCACTTTTCACAGAAATAATTTTGTTTGTTAGAAAACAAAACACAGCTCCAGCACAGGATGAATAGGAAAAGAGTTGTTTTTTTGCCGAGTCACAGCAGAAAACATTTTTGACACAGAGACTTGAACTCCGCTCAATGCGGGTGGGGTGACCTGAGAAAAATGAAACGCGTTGGTGTACACTGCCCTTTCGCTAAAAATGCGACTGAACACTGAACAAGTGACCGTGACGTGACCACGATGATGCTTTATGCTCACAGTCAAAACCTAATTAATTGTTAGTTAAACTGAAACTATTTTAGCTGCTAATTCATTACTTCATTTGAATTTAATTACTGTTTGAAACCAATAGTTGAAAACCAGTTCAGACTACTTGCAGTCGCAAATAATAATGTCTGTGGTTCTTCTTTCTTTCTGTTAAGTTTTTAAACATTAATTACGTTTAATGAGATGAAAACAAGTTGAATACAAAACAAAAAAATGCTGGTTAGCTTTATGGTTTAATATCTTTCTTTTTGAATATCATTTATTTCACTGATTTCGTTTAACGCTTAAACTCCAATTAGTTTAAACGATTGACTAGGTTCTTTTAATGAAATAATTCATACTATTTAATCAACTAGAAATATGACAGTATAACAACTGAATTGAACACAGCTGGACAAATCAACGAAGAACTAATTACACAGATAATTTTCAGTCTTTTTTTGCCAAATTAAATCTTAACTTTAACTCTCCTTGGCCAATTTCTCAATTAAGGACAAAAGCTTTCCCCTAAATTCCTTCGTTTCATGGGCAGTAGCGGTTACTAAACTAGCACTTGGAGTAATCAGTGCCGGGTGTTGAGGAAGTTTTTTCTGTACATGCTCCATAATCAACTTGGCATTGAGGATAACATGTAGTCCACAATCCCGCCCATTAGTTTGCTGACTGGTAGAAGCACTCTCGAACGTTGCCGTTGAACTATAGTAGGAGCGGAGGGAGTTGCACAGCTTCCGCGCAGAATCGAGGTTTCCATCGTTGGAGGAGTCAAAGTGAAGGAATGCATTGTCAGGACGGGACCAAACCAGCAGTGACCAATGGGAGCCTGAGGAACCTTCCATGGAAACTGAGGAGGAATCGTTAACCGCAAAAAATCCGTAGATAACCTCTTCAGCCGGTCCAAGCAGGACTACAAAGTCATAAAAAGAAAACAAGTTAGAATTTAATACATTTTAACCGGAAGCCGGAAACAGCAATTATTAATTAATTTGTGTTTTACTTGGAAGTTCTGCTGGATCACAAGCTAATTTCACAATCTGGCTGATTCCTGGAGGGTAGAATGGTCATCTGAGGGGATCCTTCCAGAGAAGATTTTTGATTATCCAAGTACTCAAAGTAGAAACCAATTAAAACATCGTTTAACCAACAGTTAGACTTTAAAATTTCAATTTCAGAGGTACGTAGTAAACTGTCGCCATAGTTTAAAACAATATCTCCCGCAGACGCCATACTAAAATTTAAAATACAACTACTAACTACTTCTTAAATTAAAAATCAGAAAAAATAGTTTCCGCATCTGACTGGAGGAAAGAAAACCATCACATCGGCATCAGCTGCTCTCTGTTTTTTTCTCCAGTGTTTTTTCTGTTTTTGCAGAGAACAAAGTACGCGCATGTGCTGTGCATGCAAAAAAAAAGTGCAGCGATGCTCCACTTTCACTTTTTTTCTATAAAATAATCAAGGTATCAAGTCGTTTATCAACAAGATTCATTCAAGATGCAGTTTTTTTTTGTTTATCTGACCTCGATTTGATTTTCGTGATAGATTTTTTATTCTATAGTGCTGGTTTGTCCCCCCAAACAGGGGTGGATTGTTGACTACGATTTAATTTGATTCGATCACGATATAAAAAGTGAAATTTTTTCAGAAAAATCATATAGGGAAGAAAACGCTAGAAGACTACTAAAAATGACTTTTGACTAGCTAGCAACGTTCTACGGAGGGATTGCCTCGAACCATTTGGTTTTTAAGATTTTCGCAAACATTGATTTTCTTCGTGGTTGGCGATTCGAATGGAAAACTCGGACGGATTTGAGCTTTTAAAATCTTTTTTGTTTGTTCGTTCGGTTTTGTTTTTGTTGCTATTTTCGAAATCATATTCGGTCCGATTTCAGAAACAATTCGATTTTTAAATTGGTTTTCTTAAAATGATCAATTCAAATTTTTGTTTCAAAAGATCACACACATATTTGGTCCGCCGGTCTGAACAGACTCGACTTGCTGTTGTGTTGCTGCTGTGGGGTTTGTGGTTTTTCGCGAATACATCGCATCACCAAAACCAGGTTTTAGCTGACGCCTCGCACGTTCACATTTCAAAATCAAGTTTTTTTCTTCCTCTAAAATGTCCTTAGCTAGTTCCTTAAGCTAGTTGCAGTTGCCTTTAAACTCAAACAGAGCTCATCTTACTATTTGGTCCTAATATTTATTTTTTTTATCTTCTAACCTTACGCATTTTGAGACCGGTTATCCTACTTCCTTCACATCTCTTCAAACCCTTTCAGTGAAAAAAATTAAGTTGGTCATATAAAAACATCTTTCTTTCCTCTCATCCGTTCTCATTTCCCTTTCACAACAAGGGTCTGAGAACATCTTCCTCTCGCCATGTCTTTCAAACTCCTTTTCCTTGTGTTCCTCTCCAGCTCCTGCCATGGATCTGCCGATCCATGGCTCCGACGCTACATCCGGTCGCCCCCTCCCCGCGTCATGTATCTCAACCAAGGCGTCGAGTTTGTTTTTCCGTTGGGTGTTCACTACACCCTCGCCAATCTCAACGAACAAACCTCCTTCCCTGTTCCAACCACCGGATTTGAGTCAGTGTTAGAGTTTCCCCGGAATAAAATGGCGATCATGTTCTCCTCTATGGTGAACACCCTCCGCCTTGCCAACTTCACCGTTCACTCCACAATCTATTCTAACGAATCCTCCCTCCAAATCACGCCAGCCATGAAGATCCTGGGTACAGACCTGAAGCAATTCTCCTCCCAGGCTTCTATCAACCGTGACCTCGCTCAACAAACAGACCAGATAATTGTGGACTTCATCCCCCGCCCCGCCTACTACGGCTCCGCTCTTTACCCATTTACAAAGGCGGTGCTCACCAACTCCATCAAATACGAAAATTACTGGGCCTGGCCGTGGAAAGACGGAGGATTCGATAAATTCTCGGATTCCCCCTTGATCCCCTACATGGAAGTTGAAGGGCTTATGCCTTACTATGAAAACGAAGCTTTCGCCGCGGTCGCAGCTCTCTTCAAAGGTGGCACTGGCTCAGTTGTGTTCCTTAAACCTAAGGGCAACGTCACCATTCTTCAGTTAATGCTCCAGCCAACCGCTTTGACTGAAATCTTCGATGAAAACTTCCCAGGCTGGGGAGTTAAAACAATGAAAGTGAAAGTTCCTCAGGCATCGTTTACAACAACCACAAGGCACGCAGAGACCCTTCAAAAACGTGGAGTTGTGGATACCTTCTGTAGCAACGACGTGAGAGAAAACCTCTTCGGAGTTCTAAGAGTCGCCAGCAGCTACTTCCTCAATCCAATCGTTCAAACTAATCATGTCCAGATAAGCAAAGACGTTTTCAAAATAGCCAGTGCCACAGGTGCTACATTAAACAGCCAACAAGACTACGAGCAAATTCCAAGGAGCGACATAAGTCCCCAAGAGGAAGGAGCCTCATCTGAGGTTGTCCTGGATGAAACTGAAGCAACTACAACTCAGCCCGCAGCAGTGGAGGAAGTCGTCGAGGAAGAGAGCACCGGCAGAAGTGTACGCAGCGTTGATCCGGAAGCTGGACCAACTTCCGGTGAAACTGCCACTGAGTTGCCTAGAGAGGAAGTTGAGGTCCTTCTGGACGGAGAAAGTGCAGAGGACGTTGAAGAAGAGGAGGTTCCTCAGAATGATGAAGGTAAAGGTCTGAAGAGAGCACCGGGGAAAATTGAGACTTACACCTTTGACGAGCCCTTCTTGTGGTTCCTGCATGCGACGAACGAGGAGCCGATGTTTATGGGAATCATCGAGAGCTTTAAAAGATACAAGGAGCAAGCCGGAAATAAGGTTATCTCACTTGCCAACGTTAACAAGAGCGGAAAGGAGGGTCAAACTAGTGTCAGTGGAGGAGCGAAGTTGCCTCTTGTTGATGTAATTGCCGATACAGCAAATATCAATTTATGGAACTGCTAGCGCTAGTTTAAATTTTTTTAATTTTTTAAAATCCTGTGATCATTTTGAAAATGTAAGCGAAAGTTTGTCATACAAATCACAAAAGTCATTAGAAAAAGCGAGTTTTTGTTAAATTAAAAACTGGTTTTTACGTTGTGGTGCAGCAGGGCTGCATTCATAACTAGGTCAATACTGCATACAAACAGAGTAGAAGTTTGTACAAGTAGTCAAGTTCAATTTTTTATGTTACGGTTTGGGACGTAGTTAATGAATGAATTTAAATATAATGTGGGTTTTCAAATCGAATAAAACAAAGTTGTTAGAAATGAAGACGCTGGACTTTTGTGTAATATGCACTGACATCGGAACTTTGAAGATACGTATGAACTTTGTGGTATACAAAGAAATATTTACGTTTAGACATAAATTATTGGAAGAAATTATTAAGCTCACGTTGGGCCGCGTCATAATCGTCGGTGACTACTGAATTTAAACATTTGTACGTATGGACTTTCTGTTTGTCTGTATCATTTTATTCCGACCTAGTTAGATTCGTTCTTACATACTCTAATCACTGAAAAATTACACGTAAAATCAAATGGGCTACTTCAATGTTTGCGATTTATCACATTTTTCCTATGCCGGTAGGTTGAAAATTTCAAAAGAATACATAAGAGTATTTTTAATATTTATAATCGACACTGGAATGATTCAAACATAACTCAATACTAATAGCATATCGCATCCGCTATATAAACAATATATGTGACGCGTGACGCATTATGGCATGATAATTTACCAAGTATGAAGGTCGTGTATTCTATAAATCGTTATTGGGCCAACTTGTAGTCATATTGCTCAGGTCTTTCAGATGGTCAACTTAGTATCAACGGAAATCGAGTGAAATGAATGCATTTTAAAAAGAATATCTACGCTAGTTTACATTTGTGTTTCCAAATTAATAACAAATGATGTTCAATACAAAACGAGCCCATTTCCTTCCAAAAGTTTAGATCATGCTGTGAAAATCATAAGTTTTCACGCATGAAACATATAGGGTGAAATCGAAGAAAGTCCATTTCGGCATATGAGCGGAGATCAACAATTTCCCATGTTTTTAAGTATTTGTTGACAATGACTTTTACGTGTAGTAAAAAATATGCGCCGTCACCGTTAATGTTTATATACAATTTTAATAAATTAGTACATAGTATTATCAAATTTTTCAAAAGTTCAAACTTTCTTTAAACTTTATGTTATTTACCCAATATTGTATAGTTTGTTTGTATTTTAATTCATTAAATCTTCGAAAGCACCCCAATGATTGCTTTGAACAAGTTGACCGAGGAACTCACTACCTCCATATCGCGGAAAGCATTTGTTGGGATTACACATGCTCAAGATTTAAGTGGAACAACTTTCAATAATAACATTCCAGGAACATGTTTCACTTTCATCCTGTACTTTGACTCACCCTTGCCACGAAAGTCTTATTTTATTACAAGTACTAACTTTACTTATAGTCATGTACGTGCTGGTAGAAAGTTGCCTAAAACAGTCGTCTGCAACCTTTGAACGTTTTTACTGTTTACAATTGTTTAGTCATACAAAATATATTCTTGATAATGTTTTCTGATCAGTCTCCGATGTATGTTTGAGCTCCACTTGTCGTGTCATTGATTTATTGTGATTAGTTTGTTTTAATCAAATCTCATTAGAACACATGCTATTTGGTGTTTCTGTGAACGTGATTGATAGGGAGTGGGAATGCTTTGAAATATTTTTGTGAAAACAATTCTCGCCGAAAACACTGAAGAATCAGCAAAGAAGGTAATCAATCTGTTTTTAATCCACCATGCACTCTTCGAAAGGGTCATTTTGGTTTTGTCTAAAACCCCACGTTTTCAAGGGGAGAACGGTTACGAGAAATAGCCAAATGAACGATTCATAAATATTTTTAATTTGCATTCATTTTTATGGTATTTAACGACTGGCACTAGTCGTAAACTTCTAGGAGCTTTCATACCAATGGCCAACAGGAAATATTCGCTATTCATTTGCCACTGCACCTCAACATCGAATTATGTGTATACTTAGAGCCATTGTCAGAGAAAAATCCGTCTTCAATCATACTCATTGTCAGAATAAGATGTTTGAAAGGAGTATATTAGTAGGAAGAAACCAATTACTGGCAAGTTAAATAATTTTCCGCTTTTGAATTGCAAGAAGCATTAGGAAATCATTAGTGAAGGCAGTACACGCTGGTGATTTTTTATCCGTATTGTCAGTTCTTATGCGTTCCTTTCTTCACAACAATCCAATCATATGACCATTTTATAATTTTACAAAACAATACACAATTATTACATACTTCTATAATCGTATTTAACCACAATCGTTAAGTAGGCAATTCCTACAATTCAAAATAATTTTTTTCTTTTCTATTTTCATTAAACAATGTTTTTAGTTACTTCATTGCTTATTTCACAGCAGTTCTAATAAACCGACTGCACGGATAACAAACAATTTATATTTGGCACAATAACGAAACAAAAGCTTCAAACTTTCCTGAGTAGAGATTCTACACAAGTTATGAACACTCTTTTGAATCCTGCTGTGAAAATTATAACTTTTCATATGTAAAACCAAAAGGTAATAATGTACCTAAAAGAATTGAATCGAACCAACTTCCCTTATATATGAGTACTAACCATTGCTTTCACTTTTCACGTGCTTCCTTCCATAAAAAGTTTACATACGGAACTTCTGTGCCGTGTTATTGAAAACATATCAGTGGCAAATTCTGGCTCATGATTACATTTATATTTCGAATATTTCAAGTACGATTAGTGAACCTGATCGTGTTTAATGTTAAGGAAATTAGAATACCAGCTATCAACAATGCTATCCAGGGAAGATATTTCAATTCCATCCTGCGTAAGATGAGATTGTCTTAAGAAATGAACCTGCTGATTGAATCATGTAATCTGTGTTTGTAAGAAACCACATTTCTTAATTCGCAGCAACGTACCATGCATATATAATCAGTGTGCCAGGAGAACGAGCAGCTGGGGAGTAGCTTTATTAGTCTGAGCAATTAAGACGCATGGAATATGCGAATATTTGCAACCCAATGGGTCAGCTTAAGTAATGCATTAGGCGAGTTAATTAGAATTGACCTGGGGAAGATTAGGTCGGGAAAGAAACATTGGGAAGATATACATATCCTCCAATCACTTATTTATAAAGAAGAATTTTGTGGGTAATGCAGATAGGTTAACGAAATTTTGGTCTGATGACATTGTCCGCTTAACATTATTTATATAGACAAAAAAGCAGTTACTATTTCTGCATGTTTGGAGGCACATGGGAACTAACCTTGAAAACAATGGCTGAGCTGCGGCTTCGTCTATATGTACATCAAACCATTATGTTTTTTGTGCTTTCAAGATTTTGCTTGCTTATCGTTAGAAGATACACTTTTAAAAAGAGTTGTTATTTGGAGTAAAGCGTAATCTAAATTTTTTTACTTGAGTTTAATTTCCTTATTATGACCAAACATAATATCCAATTTTAGTCATTTTATGCAACACACGAAAATGATGATGGATCCATGTCTTTGAGGTGATGCGATGACAGCGAGAGCAACCACGGACGTTTTCATAGTTGGTGAAGTGTCTAGGTATGATGTTGTTGAACAACTGGGCCAAATTGATTGTGTGGGACCATTCCCATCACCTGTGCCCGAGATTGTTCATGATCCTCAAGCAAACGATGATTCGAACCACGGGGAAGAGGAATGTATGATCCCTGGATCAAACAATTTAGGGATATCTCCACCAGGACCAAGCAGCTGTCGAGACAACCTTCTTTCTCCATTGTTTCGTATTCAAAAATACGACTCATGCGAACCTGCATGTGGAAAATCTTCTAACTTCCACCCTCCAATTCTGCAACACTTCTTTGACATATCATACATCTTTTGCACATGTCCTTTCACGAGAAATCCTACCAGAACTTGTTGGCGTCGGTTTCAACTCGTAAGCAGTCATATTTAAAATTAAAATTAAAGTTCGCTCCGATCACTACACGTAGTTTATTTTGTTTAGGTGGTTTACTGGCTTCTCGTGCTGGCGTCATGCTTGGATTCATTAATATCAACAAATATTGCATTCACGCATAAAAATATAAAAGCACCACACCGTTTCACAGAAATGGGATTCCATGCCGTGGAATTACTCGCTAGGCTTTACCACGTGATGATTTTGTGGACATTGGGTAGAAAACTACATACCATAATGTACCTATTGGTCAGACTTGATGATTCATTTTTGAGGTTAATTTCTCTAGTGCGGGTACGTGTAACGTTTTTTAACATAAAATGTTGACAACATTGAAGTTTCGTTGCTTATGCGATGTTATGTATGGAATTTATTTGATTGATGACATGCATACGTTTCGACTCTGTTTACAAATTGTTTGATTAGAGACAACCAATAGAACTCCCTGGATATAACATCTTGATTCTTGCGTTCGGAATTCTTCCCATGATAATAGCCACTCTGTGGGGGGTGTTTGATTTCTGGGCGTTCCAAGACTGGAGCGTCGTCAATAAATTGTACACAGGAGCAAGAGACGTTGGGAGGACGTTCCTAGTATGGGATATGGGCAACTGGGACACTGCAAATAACAAAACTGAGAGCTTGCTCTTCGATACCACTCCAGATTCTGTTTGGATCAGTCTGGGATTGTTGCGCATATTGGGAAAAGTGGCAGCAAACCTACAGGATTTTGCTATGCGAAACCTCCTTTTGGCTATTTCATTGTCACTCATAAAACACACAATCCCGCTGTCAAAGGTGTTTCAGATCTTGGGAAATCAGATAGGAAATGGGGTTCAACATGGCCATGGACACATCGATACGAAACATTTCGAAGAGGCATGGAAGTATTACTTTCGTGTCAGAAAAACATCTACTGAAATCAACAAGGCGTTCTCTGGTTTGGTGAAATTCATACACATGACCAACATGTTGATGTTAATGTATTTTATGTTAACAATTGTGATGAAGCAGCAAACAGCAATAACATTTGTCTTGTTTATGTACGATATCACGATGGTGATTCTCTTTTATGTTTCTGGAACAATGATCAATGACGTGGTTAGTATTTCAAGCCTAACATTACGATTTGGACAAAATAAAAATGGCATTTTCTTCCACAGAATGACAATGCCAGAAAATGGATAAAGGACAATGCAATACCTACTTCTCCAATAGAAGTAGACGGAAGGACACTTCAAATTCTGCTTGATGATATTCGGCAAGCGCCAATTGGAATTGGAACAGGAATATCTTTCATAGACGGTGGCTTGGTACAAAGGGTAAGAATATGTACATATATGCTTGTATTATATGTACTAATATATGTAATGTTGTAGTAATATAAATTCAATTTGGTTAGTTTGTGGGACTTCTTTCATCACTCTTGATGTTCATGCTAGATTCGCAGCCAGAAGCTGTTCATGAAAATGCCGTATAGAAAATTTCAAAATTTTCTGAGCCACGTTTCAAAGTCAACAAAATATATCAAGCAGTGAAATAGGAATCGAGTTAACCGAGCTGTAGATTTGAACAGTTTTGAAGTCCATATACCACTTACTAATTATTACTACACACCCATTGGTATTGCATGCCAAAAGCGGCCATGAGCCTAGATCATAATTTTCCAGGTTATTTATAATATATGTAAAGATATACAATATCCAACTGTTTGATCTTAAATAGCAGCTATTCTGTACCAAAATCAAAGACAAACGAGAAATTTACAAAAACAGAACATTATATATTAATACTTATATTATACACATATATTAATACCCAAACCAAGGTATCTCTATTATCTTACTCTCTACTCTTTTCACTATAGTGAGGTTTTGCTCACTCGGTTACTACATAGAAATGATTGATGTCTCGAAGTGGTAGTCCATCGCCAAAATTAGCAGTAAAATATCCGGATATCATTAGTAAATGCAATTAGGAACGTGCACGTTGTTTGTTCGTATTCGAAAGATTTTCAAACTGCTCATTACGGGCAAGAGTATAATAACTAAGGTTGAGTTAGGGGGTCATATAAGGAAGATGATGTCCGAAGAGCAATTTTGTATCATTATATAGTCAAGGGAACACAAAGTTACTTAATTTGGCATTAACATTGAATCTGTAAAAGCCTTTAACTTAATATGTGGTTATATTGATTACATTGTAAGCGTTACTAACAATAAGATGATAAACACCAATAAAAAAGAAGTAAACTCAATAAATGTGAAATGGATACTATCTGTAATCATTGTGTTTGGATCTTTTATTGCCTAATACGCTAAAATATAGATCAACAATCAACCAATATTATCAGTTTAGCACACCACTACACAGAGAGTACAGTTTTGTTTCTAAAACAGGAAGGAATACATACATTTCAAATCGATTTGAAATTCAAGGCGTAACCGGAAAGAATGATTTACTCCGGAATAACCGGGGTTTTAGCAGTTGCTCTGGTTTACTTGTATGCAGGGCTGGTGCCACTGGTAAGTTTCACAGTGATAGCAATGGTGTTAAAAACCCTCACAAGTAGGTTGATTAATCAACAGTTCGCATAATTATTCGTGTAGGTTTTGGCTGGACGCCGAAACGCAACGCATTATGCTGACAAAGGATAAATTCGGACCAATAAAGCCAGGCCTCCATTTTAAAAAAACTATATTTCTTTGATTGCATAAACATCTTTAATGAGTAACAAAGAATGACTCAACGACGAATAAAGGCAGTAAAGATTATAAATTAGAAGCCAAGCGAAGCTTGGAGAGTACAGTGATTGGAGAAAGTTTTATGGTAAATGAGACAGTACACCTCTAAATTCCACCTGAACTTACTGATTAAGGGAATTAAATTTTTTATCAATTCTTTTTGGTTTTCATTCGGATTACGTGTTTACTTGCTGAAGTACGCTATCATTTCTCAACTGTAAATACCATGTTGAAAATAATTTAACCTAGTTTATCAAAGATTGGAAATAAATGAGCCACTGCGAATTCTATTGAGTTCTGCAAGGAAATTATACATCGGTAAGGTGGACTTGTCCTAACAAAGTTTCCGTTGGACAATTGTTTAATTTCGCACACGAGCAATGGTTCAAGATCATTATCTGAATTTCTACATCTTATGGATTTCCGATGACATTCTCCAACGACTACTTTTTGACTCTGTGTCAATTCAATTTACTTTTAAGCCCGTACTTCGCATTGCATCGAAAATTAAAGCTGCTGAAACTGCTCACAGTTGACTTGCGGTTTTGCACAATATAGGATATCTCTTTTTTTGCGACAATCTGTAAAATCAACAAATAACCTCGCTTGTAAGCAATAATTGAATCAAACTAAAGTCTACTGTTAAAATGCATCATTTGCTATACGAACATCAGAAGTGCAGATTTAGACAGCAATATATTATTGAGAAAATATATGATAATAGTATCGCTACACAATGTCATGGCAAATAATTTTCGTCTGTTAGTCCAAATTAGTCGAAGTTGCAGGCATAATTTTTACTGAAGCATTGCTCGAGATCAGGAAACATGTTTAACAACAGAGTCAACGGAATACTTGCTGCTACCTTTATGTGTATTTTTGAAAGACTTGTCACACTCGTAAGCTTAGAATTGATAAACAAAGTTACAATCAATCATAATATTCTAACAAATCTACACAGGTTTCCGCTGGAGTTCCGCAGCACAAAGGAAGTGAGCCTGCAGCCGCCAGAGGATAACTTATGCGAGATTTTAATCTAAACTGACACCGACACCTCCTCCATGTAATCCGACACTAGGAACTGTACATCTAAAAATTAAATGCAATAAATCCAAAGTTTCATATCATATGGTTTCAGAGAAGTTTGTGTTGGTATCCGACAAACCTTCAATCGAAATATAGAAGAGTTGGGAAAAGAAGCTATGGCATACATTTTGTGTTCATCTGTCACCAAATAACTCTCTTTTATCGAAAGTGGGAAACAATTATTATTAGTTTGTCTTCACCAAACTCCCGCCCAAGGTTATTATGTTGGCTGCTGATCACTTAATTCACATTCGATTCGATCTTTTTCCACTACATTGTCAATGCAACTGAGATCACAACAACAGTCCCTATCGTCTTTCTTTATTCTCATTGAAATAATTTTCTC
>JAAXOA010001884.1:0-14609 GCA_036561885.1 Salina celebensis | reverse complement strand
TTTCTCATTGGGTCATTTTGCACTCCAAAACAAGACATTTAAGGACAAATTCATTCTAGTTACAATCTATCATTTTGATGACTTGTTCTCCTGCGAAAGTCAAAAATGTTCACTTGTCACGCTGAGCTATGATCTTTTTAATTGGTAAATTTACCAGTATTGCGGTGTCGTTTTGTTTCCTTGTTTCTATGGCTAATGGTCATCTTGACTATTGACCTGTCTTGAGAATACTGTCAAAACGTGTGAAGTCCAAGATGCTTTTCAACAACTTCAAGAAGCAAAATCTAGTTTGCTTGGAAATACCGTTACGGTTTTGCGTTGGATTTAGAATATAGAATGTGAAAAATATTGATGGTCCTCTTGTTTTTGGGAAAATAAATTGAAAACGGAATTTCCAGGTTGTGTGAAAGTTGTTTGGAACACGTGTATAAAACGACAAGCCTAGCATTGGCCATTAATCTTTGTCGGCCTTGCTATTGATATATTTTTTGCGAACAGTAGATATGAAAAGACATGCAAAAATGCGTTCCGAATACTGTCGCTATGGAAAAGGTGGCTTTAAAAGTTTGTTATACAAATTTACGTAAAGACGGGTGTCATTATATAAGGGGATACTATACTGGCTTCGACAGATAACTGACATTTAACGACCAGCGATACTAAATATAGCTCATCAATGACATTAAAAAATATCTTAATTTAGACTGGTATCGTCTTAAAAAATTATATGAATTGCTCATCGAAAACAGCCCAACAGTTATCATTCTCATTTGTGCATTTCGCCTTTTGTTTCGATCATTTTTTTCCGCCAACCTTTATTCATTACCCAATCAGCTTAACTTTGAGAGACGACAAAAATTGAATTTTATTCCTCAATCAAAGCCATTCAATCAAGAGATAATCGAGTAAAAAAATCGTGATTATGCGCAGATGCGTTTGGCTAAACCAAGTCAACACATCCGGTTGAGAAGTTTTTTGTTTAGAGGTTAATTAAAATACATTGTCACCTGTCAGAAACAATAACACATTTCATATTGACATAAGACAGCTTACGCCTTTATGTCTAGAACGCTTTGCGACTGTTGCAAAAAATCAGTATATAACCCTGGAGAAAAAAAAGCTAAACAATAGCTTGATTAAACTCATAAAAGATGAGATGAGTCGGTAATCTGCACTCTGCATTGAGAAATGCGTACATTTGCAAAAAAAAAGTCGCATGCAAAATATTAATCTTGTGGCAAGGAGGACTATTATATATAGGCATTCTCGGCATGGGGCATTAATGGATTTGATGTTTTTGCATAATAATCGTTACCATATATTGAGTAATAAAATATTTCATCTCTGACTTTGACTACACACTTTTGCCCGTGCCATTGTATTTTATGCGCGCAACCCACTAAGCTAACTGGATGAAACGAAGACGTCAGATATTCATGGAATTTGCGTGTCTGTCCAGCTACTTGTCTTGCGAAATTATGAGATACAGGATTGAGGAATGGACACTGCCCTTTTCTTTTGTCCTTTTAAAGTGTTATCCGTGTGATACACTGAATTCCGTTAGTGTATTGTGTAGTTATGGAAACATAACAGCGAAAGTTGTCATGAGTATTGAGTATTGATTTACACAATGATAATAATGTCAAGAATGCTACCCTAGACTGATAAAGGTTTTGAAAAAAAAACGAGTCCGGAGGAGCCAACCTGGCTCCTGTCACAAAATGTTACAGGACTTGGCTTAATAAACAATTGGCAATATTTTAGAATAATTAGGAATGCGGAGATCGATCCAAAATTCCATAGGAAAAAATTAATAACTAATGCATACTTTGGAATCAGATTTATGGCATATTTCTTTTCTTATTATAAAAATAGCTTCTCAAAAGAATAAACAAGAAAAATTCATGAAAAATTACCTTTTAATCAATTTTAAAGAAATTCATTGACTTAAAGAGGAGTTTTTGACATATGCGCCATAATACTTGCAACTTGTAGACCAGTTTAAAGTGTCATCATACCTTTATGCACTAATTTTTATGTTAATTAGCTCCAAACTTCCTGGAGATACCAACATACAAAGCAACCATGGAACCTTCGACCAATATCACAAGTAGTTAGCAAACCAGTACTAACCAGTACTTATCAATCAATGCATCATACTAACTCACAGATCAGGGGTATGAAACGAATCTCCAACATGTTGTTAATATGATGTTTGTATTGACATTTTTAATGCAACCGTTTCAACCCATTATGCTTTTTGATTCAAAAACCTCTCATTTACACCCCTATTTGATAATACCCAACTCAGCCTAATTATATCGTTTTACGATAAGGGTTTATAACTGTTGCCGGTATCAACGCCACTTTATTCTAAATAGATGATAATTATATGAAATCGCTGATCCATTGCAAGTTCCAGCGTATATACTATGTTGCGTGCGAATTATTTTGATCCAATTCTTTATACTAATTTTGTGAGCGTATTTGTAATATGCGGCAGTTAAAAAATATCTTACCAGTTATCCATAACGATGAATTCACAATTTGCAGAACGGTACACTTTGACATAGTTTCAATAACGTTTCAACACTTCACTTAGTTTTGTATTGTCGTACTTTTAAAAGTGTTTGGAAAATCCTAGTTGACTAATTCGGTGAGAATATTTTGCCCGAAATACTTTGTCAGAGTCGACAACGAAATAAACAAAATTGTTCGGATATGTCCAAGCCTTTATATAAGCAATGCAATTGAGGCAACAAAGGAATCATACACAAGCATGGTTTAGTGTCATAATATGCGGTGGTTTCTCTGGCGCTATACGATGTTATTGGCATTATTTTCATTTTATCAAAATCATGATTCAGAGAACGCCAAATCATATTATGCTTATTGGGCATTATGTGCATTGTGCACAAGATGCGTTAATAACATGACCGCAAGAAACTAAAAGATAAGACGGGAGTTTATACGCGATGGGTTTTTTTGTGATGTATTTACGCTTAAAAAGCTCATCCCTATAGTTACCACTACAAGATTATAAAATCATTCCGATAGATACAACCATGCACAGAAGACTAGCTTAACATTGCATTACTTTGATAAGTAAAGTTTACGCATGTTGGACATCTCATACTGGGTCTAAGAATGGAGTAGTCAAGAAAGACATGGTATGGTGTTGGAAACTATCGCTACAAAACTTTTTGTGACAAATTCTATCAGAGTTCATGCCTGCCCAATACCTAAGCAGAAGCATCAGATCATCTCTGTGTATTCCCAAACCATTTTGCTGACCTTCGTCACTTGTACTAGTCAACTGGTGCGTGCGTATAAATTTAATTCATTTTTATCTTTTATAGAAAAATATATTATCGACGTAAGATATCCCTTTGCTTATGGGAGCCCTGTTTATATTTTATTTTCTGGAATATCCCTGCTTCGTCTGTATAGATGACGTACAGAAGTGAGTTGTTGACTATTTGGAAATTACTCTAAATACAAGTTTTAACATCAACAGCGAAGCGTTGTATGAATGTCAGGCGAGTAGTAAAATGAGTTTATTGATTACACACGCTAAGAGGAGAGTGAACTTCTAATTTTTTGTAAGATAAGTTCTAAGTTTTTTTTTTGCTCTAGGCAAAGATTAATTAATACAAACGAATCGCTACCTACTAAATGTTCCAGCGTTACCTTGCCTTACGTAGTGTTTGTTTTGGTATCACAGAAAATTTGTTACTCTCGGGATAAACTATACTTAGGTATGTGTAAACAAAATTCACGGCTATATCAGGAAAGGGAACTATTATGATAATTGTTTGGTCTAGTTTACGAGACATTGTAAATTTTGTTTACTTGTTTTTTGTAACGGCATTACCTAAAACCACTAGCTCAAAGTGCGTCGTTCTTAGAGGTGGATAATTTATGGCTGAATTCTTTTCTTGGTTGCAGAATCCGAATCTATATTTTTTATCAATGTGTTTACAAAATTGTAACAGTTCTTCAACTCAATTGAAAACATATTTTGATAATTAAAATTATTGCTGACTCACAGTCATGTTTTGATGACTGCTTATTAGTTCATATGAAAGTGCGCTATAGATATGTTTTCAGCTTGATATGAAGAAAGAGTTCTCAGAACTGATACTATGAATGAGAACAGTTTTTGTCGAGCTGTTCATAAAAGAGGGTGTCGACTGCGTCAAATCTTGGTCTCATATCGGAAACAAGTTCTAGGAAGATGTATGAAAGGCAAAAGCAGACTTCTAGGAAATCAGTAGAGGGCCAGTCTGTCATCTTAATGTAGAAAACAATTTCATAAGGAAGATATTCGTCAACAAAATATTAACGTAAAAAGTTCGAACAAAGATGAAAATGTTGCTTAAATGTTCAAAAAGAGTAACATAACGAAAATATTGTTTGTCCAATTTTGTGGTGTATATTTGTTATTGTTTTCTGTTTTGCCTCGATAGATTAATATTGATGCATGTGAAATTCTCCAATAAGAACACACCGTTACGAAGCTTCTTGGAAAGCAACATGCAATCGCTAAAAACAAAATTACAGGAGAGGCTAACACAGATTCGCTATTCTAGTATAAACTTTTTATTTTATCAAAAGTTAATTTATAACAAATAGTAGTTTATTTCCCGTTATTTACTTCATTTATTTATTAAATTCTGTACGTAAAAATTTAGAGATGATTGGAGCTACACTCATAGGATTATTCAAATGTAGATGATGTGTTCCTGGTACCAAATGAAACTCTAGTTTTCCACCATTTCCGTTACGGATAGTTTCCACCATTCTCATATAACTTTCTCTGGGTTCATAGTCTTCTCCTGGATCCCCTTTGATCACACAAACTGGACATTTAATGTTATTTGCAAGCNTCATATTTGAACCGGCCAAACAATGAAGGAATATTAGTTTTTAAATCATGAGAGAACTGAAGTAAATCTGGATTCTTTGGATCAGGAACAGCTCCTCTTTGAAGTAATGTTTTCACACCTTCCTCCGTAACCGTGCCTTTCCTTCCTTTTAATGTTCTTTCTATAATTTCTTGCTCGGTATAAGAAGGCTGCGTTACAGTGGGATCTGTAAGCTTTAATTCCACCTGAAACATGACCTTTGTCATATTCTCGATAGCATTGAAGACATCTCGTTGAACTGGATGCAAATTTTCTATGGCAACATACTTGTGAACTTTGCTACAAAAGACCAAAAATCAAAATATAAAATTTCATGCATTGGAAACTGATACGTGCATAGAATCTAATACGTACTCAGGGAAACATCCGGTGAATAGGAAACTAAGAACTGATCCAAAAGAATGGCCCACTAAGGTAACCTTTGACCAGTCATAGTATCTGATTACTCTTTGAATTGTTGCGAGACCATCCAACAAAACGTCATATCCAACCCCTGGTAAATGGGAAGATAATCCGTGTCCAGGTTGATCCACAGATATAATTGTCATGTTATCCTCAATTATTAATGGAATTAGTGGATCAAAGGAACTGCTGTTGTCTTGGTGTCCATGCATAAATATTATTGGAGTTTGGTAAGACGAAGCCAAACTCTTTGTATTCTTTGCTCCCTCCCATAGCTGTGCTGTCACAAATATGTTTAAAATATGTCATAAATTTCCAGTTGTTTTATAAATATTTTATCAAAAAGTCATTCAAGTTTTAAATGTGAAATGTGTTGCGTACCGGCCAAATGTCCGTTTGTTATTGGCACAGGTATAGTTACTTCTGTTTTTGTATACGACGATAAATACTTGTTCACTTGAAACACTGGAGCTGAAAATTTTCTCAAATTATGACGATTTTGCAACAAAGGCCTAAAACTACTGGATATTGGCACCATTTTGGTTATATTATTTTATCAAAAACTTAACACAGACTACAAAATTCTATAAAAAGCAATAGAGCTTCTCGTTTTCATTCATCAAGTTCCTTACCTGCCAAGCCACATGTTACACTAACAAATACGCATTATCATAACACTCAACATCTGTCAAGCATGCAAACTTGCGAATACGAACTAAAACAGAGTGGCCAGTGGCACATGTAAAGTATTAAAACTGCATATAAACTATTATGTTTCAGTCAACTTGACAGAAGAACTTAAAAGGCTTATACCAGCCCCACCTTCGGATTAGGGAGAAAAACAAATCGCGAGAGTTCTTAGATTCATAGATACACTTGCCCGAACCGCTCATGGATGTCGACTCTGTGGTTATTCCTGCACTTTGTTCCTGTGGTTGTTCCAAATGAAATTTTTTGAGCCGAGATTTCGTCCCAAAGCCACACTATCACGCATTGAATTAGTAGGAAATTTTGTTTTAACCTATTTACACAATTGAAGCCGTGTTACTAGTAGATGCAAGAATCCTATCAATACACTGCAAGATTGGGGTAACATGACCCTACATGACACCCTGAGCCCAGGCAGATGCATTAAAAATCATCATGCAACTCATAACAATGACGGTGCTGGCTTAATGAAAAGTGTGATCATAAGAGGCAAAGAAAAGCTTCATTTTCAAACCGCGTTTTTTGGCTTCATCCGGCCTATAATTTTAAAATCTATTTTCTTTTATTTTAAAGAAACCCTCATTGTAACTTTTCCCATTGAACAAAACTGGTGACAAAACGAGAGACAGTCACACATAAGACCATTATGCTGCGATATTAAAACAAAAATGTTTTATTAGAGTAAAGAAGAAGACCTAGAATTTTATGAATGCAAAGTAGTACCTAATACAAATAAATAGTTTGGTAAAATAATGAGAACTTGGTGAAAAGAAAAGCGAAAAGAAAGGAGCCTGATGCAATGTGATGACGAGTAAAGGGTGAAGTGGGAGTGTATTCTCTCCCTGTCTCGCCATTACAGGCTTCACTTTTGGCTAGCTCAAGTTATCCAACACATTGTGTAGAACAATGACTTCTTTTGTGTCTCCTCATCATCTTCCCCTTGATTTCAATGAAAAAACCGAGTGTTATTGTGCACATTGTTTAAATATTTCATTTTAAAAGAAATGTCAACTTCCAAAGTTGGCCTTGTTCCCCTCAGTCACCATCATTTCACCCACCACAACTATTCTAATCTTCTTCAGCGAAAATTTGTGTGAATGGCTTATAAAAATAAGTTATACGTGCACTCATCATTTTCCTACTAATAATCACACCGAAACATTCTCTTTAAGCATTTTGTTAAGAAATTACTCTTGTTTCATATACCAATAATGGAGCTTGTAAATTTCTTTTTAAAAAGCTAACGACAAGCGACACTCTCTTCCCTCCCAGTCTTCCCCCTCAAAACTTTTCTGTTAGAGAGTCAATGGCGAAAAAAGAAGCATATAGTGTCCATAGAGACTTGGCTTTCTCAAATAGAACGAGTTATTCTCTTTTTTGCACCTACTTTTTCCCTCTTAGAACTCAACTGCCCTGCCTCCACGTACCCCTTTCTATTTGAAACTAATAATTCCACATCCTCGTCCCTTTTATTCCTTGTTACCATTTATTTTCTCGCCAGAATGTTAGCAGTGAAGTCTTTTGTCCTGGAAAGTATAACTCTTCTTCACCCGTCACTTTCGTCTAAAATTTGACAATAGAGTGTGCCAAGACATTGAAGAGCAACACTGTACAAACTAAATAATATGCCCATTTCTATATTACAAATGCATTATGATTGTACAATGCCTGCTTTAGTACGATGGATATGTTGTTTTTACTTTTTTTGCCCTCGTCATCATCATCAGAGCACAAGCTATGGGAATAATAGTGAAACGAAATAAATGGGTTTTCTGGTAGGATTCGCTGGAGAAAGCCACTTCTCCATCAACAAAGTTTGTATTTTTGTTTAAGATAAGCCATTTTTCTTGATGGTAAAATAAAAAAAAAACTATTATAAGCTAGTGAATAGGTTATGCCCATACTCTCCGTTTTTCCTATTCACTATTGTTAGTTTAGTGAATTCATGAACAGCCGTCTGTGTCCTCATTTGTCCTTGTGGTGGAGCAGGATATGGCGAGGCTTTGGCAGACACAAAAGCTTAATAAGCAGGTCTGCCGGTGACACAAAAGAATCTTCATAATGCAAATTAGAATTCTTTATGTATTATTCGGAAAATGCTGCTGAAACATTCATTCCAGAGAGGAGAAGAGTAAAAATCATATGAAATAATAATAATCAATAACAATAAGACAGCTACTTTCGGCTTTCACACTTTCCCCGAAAAGAGTTTTGGAATCTATTGTGTGTCCCCGTTTCTTCAAATGAAGGATAGGAGTACATAAACGATTAAAAATTGGAGTAATGTTTGATTGCTTTGAAACGACTGTAGTCGCGTATTGTCCCAACTGACATTTTTCATTCTTTGGAAAAGGCTTAAGTTTCTAGTCTGCTTCTCTATGGGCTATTGTTTGAACGTCTTAGAATAATATATGTAATGGTAATAATATGAAGGATAATGAGAAATGCCGGCTGAAACGTCCTAAATACGGAGAAAAGAGAGAAAGAGAAGAAAAAAAGAATGGGAAAGCTTTGCTAGGAGAAAAAGTGGAATGAAAGAAAAAATAATAGGAACTGAATGCAGTGACATGAGTGAATAATGCGTCCTCAAACACTGTGAGAGAAAGAGTTGTGGAAAAATGGAAAGTTTTAATTCGTACGAAAAGAAAGTACCTGAAAAGCGTTTGTTCTTTCATTAAAAGCTGTTGAGCCTCTTGGAAAAATGCGATGCAACGGGGACAGAGCCGCAAAAACTTTCGTAGATGGATTTCACTGCTTTTGGAAACACTACGATGTTTCTTTAATTTTTTCAGTTAGATTTGCGTACATTTGGCGAATTTTCACTTTGCGAACATGTAAAAGTTATGTTACATAAAAACGTACTGGTGCCAATTGCTCGTAGATAAATGTTTGTACTCAAGGCAGTCATACAGCAAACAGGATTTATTTCAAAGTAAATGGGGCATGTATGCATGTCGTTGTTACATTTTACCAAAGCAAACTGTCAGTTATTACAAGTCTTTTTGATAGTTGATACATACTTTATATATAATATCTTCAAATAGGAAGTCATTGCGTTACAAATCTTGTTATGTAGACAGGCATGGATAGCATAAAAAATGTTGAATGGTGAAAGTTGCAATAAGGGCTCAAAATGCAAAGCACAGTGAATGGCCGAACGTTTGATAATATACTTCCCAGAAGCAGTTTTCTATACCTATGTTAAGGAGAAAAACTCCACCGTCTTGGAAGAAAACTTGAATATAATGTTTCACAATGTCACTATCCGCTTCTCCTATAGAAGGGTAATAATGGAGAATGACTGGTGTTAAAGAGAAGAATACTCTCTCTTCTCCTCAAATCCGGCCAATCGTATCGTCCAATTGAAAAATTCCTACAAAAGGCTGAGAGAGGAGAGTAGAAAAGGAAGAAGAAAACTCGACAAAGCATCCGTCCATCCGTTTCTTTCTCTTCCTTTCTCCATCTCGTCGTTTTTTTCTTCTTCTTCTTCATCCACACACTGAAGAAAGTAGGAAAAAGAAAGAAAATAATAGAAAAAGCGAAGTCTGTCAAGTCTCCAACAAGAACCTGATTGTTAAAGCCATTGTTGTCGAAAGAATTGACCTATCTAAAATCGTCTCTTATTCTCGTTTTCTCCGACTTCTCATATTTTTTTTTGCTGACAAGCTTTTCATTTATCCAAGTAATATTCGTTGTAAATAGACTGTAAAAATCCAATATCGTAGAGTTTATACTGGAAGACACACAAGCACCAGATGCACATACTTCCAAAGAAAGAAAAGAAATAATGGAGGAAGACGACGAAAGAAGGAACCAGATAAAACGACTACTTATTGTCAATTTTCTCCTCCTTCTCTGTGCAAATCACTTACCATTTTCTTCACAAAGATTCAGTTCATAAAAAAAACTTTTTTAAGATGAAAAATAGTTGCAACCATATTCTCATTCTGTCCTCATTCTCGTCTATTCACCATCCAATTCTTTTGCACATCAGAAACAGAACAGTATTCTTTCTTGAAGCTGTACTAACTGGGTAGTGAGTAGCATGTGCATAATGCATGTACATGTCTTGTCGAGTCCTAACATTTACCGTTTGCTTTCTTTCTTGTTCAGCTCTCTCAATGCCGGAAATTCGGAGTTTTTGGTTTACATCCGGTGGCTTTACAAGTTGGATAAAAGTACTCGTTTCCTCTAGCTTTTCAGATAGTAAAAAAATACATATTGAAACAACCAACCGGGGAAAGAGTGATAGGAAAAAATGAGACAGATTTTTGTATTTTTGCTTGGTTTAGCTTTTTTATCCCGTCCATATTCTATTGTGGGGTTCAATTGTCTGAGATTGATACACGGAAGCTGGACCACCTTCCTCTTTCGTCATCCTATTGCAGTTTATCTGAGTACAGCGAGCAAACTTTCTTCCGACACACGACAAGAGCTTTTTAGTAAAAAAAACAGGGTTTTAGTGAATGTGTGTGTGGCATACGCTTTTATTACGGGCTTTTTACCAATTCTTCTTTTTTTTGTTTGGACAAAGTAGTAAAAAATCCTAAAAGCAAAAAAAAGCAATGTACATGCAGGCAGACACCAGTACAATGTATAATCACAAATGAAGAGTCAAATACATTTTCTGGGTCACACAACAAAGCAAACAAAAAGTGGAGGAACAAAGGCCACATTGAAAATCATTCAGTTTGACTGGCATGCTTTTTTTCCTATGCTTCAACTTTTTTACTGCTGATGACGGCCTCATTACTTGTGCAGGTTCCTGCATCATATTATCTTATGTGTTTAGCCTTATTCCAGTCGTCATTTTAGAAGAATAGAAAACGAGAAAAAGAGTAGGAAAGATCCATTAGCTTTTTTTATTTATTGCTGCACTCTTCTACTTTCTTTTTTTGACTGATGCACATTGATGGCTTTTCGACGGATTGCTTTAACCCAACACATGGTTTAGTTAATGCTATTCTCATCCGCATTACCTAATGCAGTTTTTTCTGGAGTATGCAATGAAAGCATTGCGTTACCTACCGAACTGAGCTCGTCTTTCATACCTTTCCAACACAAACTTTGATGAAATTTTAAACTTGTTTTTCATTCCCATTATTGCACAAGATAAGTTTATCGAAATGCCAACATGGAGAATTATTCCTGGCAAAATGAGAAATAAGTAATTTCAGCTGAATTGTACGTGTCAAAATTCAACAAACATGTTCTTTCACGGATTACAATTAAACCCATATTAGTTGACTGTAATGTAATGTATCTGTTGTTGAATTAAATGAGACAGAAGAGTATTGATGTAACATTAGATGGAATGCGGTTTTACGCCACTCCTCTGTGAAAAGGGTTGTCTTCCAAAATCCATACGGTACAAATCAAAGCCAAAATCCGAAGCTCCTTTTACCCCACCAAACTGATGCAAACACTGATGCATCCCGACCACTTTCTTTCGGTTTCACTGGAGTGTTCAGACCCGAAACTAAAATAAACGCATATTTCTTTTTCCAGTCTGCACTGAAGTGGCATAAGGTTAAGTTGTTCCTCTGTCAAACAGTACAAACCCTTGTATCCGGCTCTGATCCGTGTTTCAATCCAGCGAATAAAAGAAAGCTGCCAACAACTCTATTTGAATAAGAGAGCCATAAATACTGGTAATAGGTCAATCGGACGTCCTTTACTACGTCTACTTGCAGAAAAAAGCAATAAAACATTTTAATTCTATCATCTTCATGGATAGAAACAGAGAAAGCGGACATAAAAAGTATTAAAAAATATATATGCACTACGCACACACACACCCTCCTCCTTTCATGCAAAACACAAGTTGCATAATAAAAAAAATCTCTAAAAAGAGTTGGTCCGGGCTACTATCCGCGCACGTATCCCAAGTATTTTTTATTGTTACACTTTTTTTTATATAAAAAAGGACAAGGATATTTTTTTCGTTGGAAGAATAATGTAAGCGAAGTGAATGAATAAAGGACCATTATTTTTTCACGGATGTCAGCCATTGACTTAACGTATGTTTTTTAGTTTGTTTAGTGATGAATGTATTTAGGGAATCGTTTGGTGGTGGTAGATGCGGATAAAAAAGTAGAATATTATTTGCTAGAGGACATTAACGGTATGAAAACTGGTACACTTTGGTTTAAGCAGAAAAGGCGGCTGAGATTAATGTCTCTATTTCTGATTTAGCAGAAGTAACATTTAAAATTCAAATGGAGGCAGAAGGGGAACAGGAACATTTTAAAACTCAATGAAACCATATGCTTTTTAAAATATTCAAACAATCAGAAAGTCAGTAACTGGCCAGCTTTGTGTAGGTTATTTGCAAGAATGAATTTTAAGTTTACAGTGATAATCTGCCTTAATATTATAATTTGGGTAACAATAGATTATTCGTAAAGCAGATAAACGCTCAATTTTCGGATTGTTTGCATGAAACTACATTATTGTTGAAGGCAAAATGGAGATGATAGGGTAGTGAGAATATTCACATAATTATCTTATTGTATTTTATACTTTATACAATGCCTGCGTTTAGTAGCGTGGTCGGTTCAACAAAATTTAACTCCTTTTTGAGCTACCGATTATGATCTGATTGGCTATCCGGCTGCAGATGCCAGTGTTTTTAATGAATAGCAAAATTTATGAAAATCATTCTTTACATGTTCTTTGACAGATTTATCGTTATTAGGGATTTTACGGACTTTTGTGTATGAACGAATGGAAACTGACAGTTATGCAAAAACAAGTTTTTGACAACTTATTTTCATGTATTCCCTCCAATTATTTTATTCAGCACGCAATACGGAACATGTGTACCTGGAACAAATACAAATTAAGTTGTTTATCCTTTTCGCTGAGCTAAGTCTCTGTTTTGGTTAATTTCCTTTGAGCTTCTGTAGTCATTATGGGATGAATATCATAATATGTCCCTTTTGCCATAGCGCAGTTGTTTTGACAAAACAGTTTAGGAGTTGGAGTTAGGAAGGATCAATTATAATTGGTATGAGTTACTCTTTCTGTAGTCATTATGGGATGAATATCATAATATGTCCCTTTCGCCATAGCGCAGTTGTTTTGACAAAACAGTTTAGGAGTTGGAGTTAGGAAGGATCAATGATAATTGGTATGAGTTGCTCTATGCATTATGTTTCACAAAACATGATTTTGTAGCTTGTATCAGGCCACCGTTCTAATATAATAAAAGTTGTACAGTATTTCCAAGTTGCAAAAATAGATTTTCTGGCCAAAAATTCTTATGAACGAAAAAGCTGCAAGCTGCTTCAAATATGTGAAGTTGATATTGATAGTTACATATAATATACATAATCATTTATACATTACAAAATATGTTGTATAGTTGTATGCATAAATCGCAATTAGGTGTATTTATGATAGCTTTGAATGCTTGCGTTGATCTAAATATAAGTTGTGTATCAATTTTCATATTTTTTTGCTAGCGAGGACTTCATAAGATGATACTCATGGATGAGATATTGCGTATTGGACAGACTGTGCATGGAAAGTGATCCTTTTAAATCGTTTTTCATGTCTCACTGAGTCTCTTTTTTGCCAAGTTTTGGAAAATTTAATCCTGTTTTTGTTCCCATTGATAAGCAAACACTAGAAGAGTTTTCTGTCTTTTCTACTTCACTCTCATCTCTCTATTCGTTCCTGTTGTATGGCATTGTCTCTTTTCTACATTATTATCATCTATACTCCCCAACGATATGTTGTTTTGTTTGAGAGGTCCTCATTTCCATTGTCATTTCAATGGGATATAACATTCATGCACTACTGCCTTATGCGGATCTTCAAACAATCATCGTCGTCAACTGCTATAGAGGAAAATCCAGGCAAGAAATGAAAACAACAACTCCAAAGGCTATAATAGGAATAAGAGGAAGGACAATTGTTGATGCTTTCTCTTCCACTTCTCCAGTTTAGATTGGAAATGGAAGAAATTTTGCACGCAAGTAAAAGTGGTTTTTTATTCCATTGTATATGAAACTCGGGAGAAGTCTCCAGTTTATTCATGTTGACTATTCACTCGTGCCATGCTCCATAGAAAATAATAGAATTGGAACATAAGGAACAGTGATGCGTGCGATTGTGTTGAGTGTAGAAGCTGTCAACGAAGGAGACGCATTTTAATATTTACTTACATCCTGTTCCAGAAGGTTGGATGCATAGGGAATTTCAATAAACAGTCAAATCGGAAGTTGCAGTGTTTTAATGCAATTGTATACAAAATCACTGTTTTCTTCCGCTTTGTAATGCGTGATATATAAACACTCTTGAAAATTGTATCATTCATCAATATATTTTAGCAATAGCTGCTTACTTTCGATTTATTGGTGATTCCACATTTATTTTTAAGATATTCACACTACAACGAATTGGCTTTCGTGAAAATACTGTGTTTGTGTTAATGCTCAATAAATTAGTCGGGTTCTCCTTTGAACAATCATATTCATTTTGCGATTCAGTGAACGGGAGGTTATAAATAACAGTACTCAATCATATAATTGAAAATGATATACATACCACAATAAAGCATGAATA
>JAAXOA010001883.1:0-14610 GCA_036561885.1 Salina celebensis | reverse complement strand
AGCCACAGAAAGTATGTCGCCTGGAAGAGTTCAAGATAGGATCAGAATTTGTAATAATGGAGTTGTATGCGCAGGATCGGTGCAAGACGCTGTACCATTGGGTCACCAAAATTGAATACTTAATGTATTCTACGGTTGGGGAATGCTTCTCGCTTTGCGTCTACAATTTTTGTTGGTGAGATTCCAAAATGGAAGCTGCTAAACTCGGAGCTGCAAGTAGTCTTGTCATACGAATTTATTTGGTAGAAATAAATCAGGCTTTTACCAAAAAAAAACTCCTTTTACTGTTTTTGCGCTAAATCTGCACAGAGTATATTTAACACGAACATTAGTACAGAAACACATTAAGAAGGAATGATTATAGTCACTGCGCGAATATTCTTTGAAACTCCCAATCTGTTATTCGCAAATAACTAAGTTGTTATTGATAATCGAAAATCCAAGATAGCCCCAGTTATATACAGTTATATAGTATTTGGGCTCTGGGCAATTACGGTTGAAACGAGCATCGATGGATATTTCGACACGCGGAGCTAGTGAATTGTTTTAAGCCACGCGCCCGTGCCAATTTTCTTTTATTTTGACAAAATAAGAAGTTGTAAACACATATTGGTTACTGAATAGCACCACCATAGTATAAGTTATGTTTCAAGACAGGAGTGTTGTCGACAGTCGTCTTAGCGAATATTCAGTCATTGATATTTTCAGAGCGTATTTCATATACAAGCATTTCTAGGCGAATGAAAAAGAGACAAGGCCGGTGTGATTTGTTACTTAATCTCAAAATTCATTCCAAATCAAGATTATTGACGTGTTAAACCATGAGCCTGTCACTCGTTGCGATACACGTTTCCGTCGTTTTTTACGTGGTGTCCTACATCACATCTGGAGTTGAAACGGTCAAAATCCGAATGGCTGAGTTTGAGGAGTTTGGAGAGAGCGTAAAATTTGTTCTGACGGAATTAGTTGCTGGATGTACTGTACACGTAATTCTTAATCCTTGGAGCGATACACAGGAAGCTACTCTCCGGGGCATACTGCAAGTCAATGAAGAACACAGATACGGGCCAACTGCATCGTTTCTTTTAAGCGAGTATCATCAAGGTACTGTCCAAGGACTACGTCTGGGATACATTAAAAACTACAATTTGAGCAAATCCTTCCCTATGACAAAAATGACAAATATCGTTCACTTGTATCTCATTGGGACCAAGTCAGAGTTAAAAAAGACTATTTGTTATCACTTCATTGAATACAGTTTAGGCAACGTAAATCCAAGGTATATTTTACTGTGGAGTGTTGAACAAATATCTGAGCATGTTTCGAGAGACGATTTCCGAAGCATACAATTTTTATGGTCATTCATGGACTACCGGTTGCTTATTCGTAAGGACAGGGAAGATCCGTTTATGAAGCGTCTCTTATCTGCATCTTTTTTGCTTCCGAACACGAATTTGGGGAAACGCTTTCTTATTTAGTCCAACTGAATAACTTCAGCTCAATTTCTCTGGAAGAGCTATGGATACAATTCCATAAAAATCACCGCCGTCATCTTGTCAACTGGGTCGGAGGTTCTACCACTCCAAGGCTAATAGAGAATCGTGAATTTCCATATGTATTGACTCGTAAGATAAATGCCACGATGTATATAACAAGCAGCAGATTTTCATCGAGCTCGATGGGTTCATTTGTTTTGTCCTATGGCTTATCGAACCATAACATAAACTTGTTCTTTGAACGAAACAAATGGCCATCTTACCATATTGTTCCATCCTTCTTGAAAATCCATCAGTATCAAATATTTACTGAGGCTTGGTAAGAAATTTTACGTAATGCTACTTGGGCTTCAATGTTCTCCCTTTTCACTGTTGATACGTGGGTTGTAATGTAATTTTTATTACTTCAATGGTATTATGGTTCTCCTCAATAAAACTGGCAACTTGGCGCTTAAGTAACAAGTTAACTTTGTTGCAGTCTGTGGTGGCTCCTTTAATGGACCAATGGAAAGAAGTCAGGACGTCTTCATGCATGAGAACTCTACTGAATTGCTGGTCTTTGTGTTGTTTCTCTCTAACTATTTTATACGGTGGAGAAGCTGCATCATTGCTGACAATCTTAACACTTCCAGAATCTCCGCAAACACTTCAGGAAATTTGTAGCCTTAAGGCACAGGTGCTTTCGCAAACTGGAGTTGTTGTGTATGGTACTGAAGTTTCACCACTTGCAAAAGCCCTTCACTGGTACATCGAAGGTTTTGTCATTGTTGCAAGTTAATAGCACAATTAGATACAATGATGGTTCGTTTCTGATGAAATATAATTCTGGGAAACAATACATAGAATCTGATGTTCCCGGATTTAAGGATTCATTGTTCCATATTCAATGAATCATGTTTTTTTGGTTCATATTGAATTGGTACATGAATTCAATGGTTCATATTAAATGATATCAAATCATTGAGTTCATTGCAACGTATTCAATAATGGTTGCTTCGCTTTCGCTACTTCAAGATTTCGTGGTGTAACGGACTGGTTTCGTTTTTATGAAGTATACAACTGTATTTAATTTGTAAAACATGTTTTCCCCGAGTTAACTTTTAACGACAAGAATAGGAGAATTCCAGGTACGAAAAGGAAAGTAGTAATGGAAATGGATTTAAAAAAATGCATTACGTCTATGCATTGAATATCCTTCACTCCAAATATTTGCGCGCACAAGGGGTCCATCTGAAAGGTTTACTTCGCAACTTTCACCAGAGAAAGTTACCAATTTTCCTAGTAGGGGGTGTGCATATAAGCGCAGACAGTTGTTTGGTGATTATCAATGTCCTTTAATGGAATAGTAGTATTATACTGTTACAAAAATTCGGGAAATATGAAACTAATAAGCTTGATGTTGATAGTCCGTCCTGTCAGGCTTTCGTTGCAAAAGGCCCCAAGTTAATCAGGGGGCATATAACGCTGGAATAACAGAACACAATACACTCCCATTTGTTGATCTGCGTTTTTGAACAATGATACTACTCCTTAAGTAGTACATAGTAATGCTGCATCTAATTTTCCTATTTTCATATGCTGTTGAGCATCTTTGCTTATCAATATTATGCGCACAGTACCCATCCATTACGACCCCCTTCATTGTTCTCAATTACCATTCATCGTGCATGAGAAACAGTTTTAGTCATCGTCACTGTGATCTGTGTCATGACGGGATCTTGACAGCCTACTATAACCTACTATTTTATATTGTTTGAGTTTCGGGTTATCCTATTAAATGTTACATTGATGTATAATTTAAGCCTGTCAATATTTTATTGTTCAAAAGTCTCGCAGACAACTAAAATCACAAATGAACAAATCTATCGCGTACTGAACGCCAGATGAAGCAGATGGAAGTTCTGGTGTAAATCATGTTTTCATTTCTGCACACTTTCACTTCCACAGTTTCCAGAACTGCAATGTAAGCAACCCAGTTATCCCTCTACTTACTTTCAGCATTTGACCTTTTCCTCAAGAGCTTTTTTTGTTTATTCTTCCAAGCGTAGGCGTAACAAATTAGTCATATTCGAGCATTATTGAAACTCTCCCATTCAATTTGTGCAGACTTAGAAAATGAAGAGTTAGATGCAAACTTTGTTTATGCATTTTAAAAATCTCCCCACCATTTTTTGTGACATTTTGAGTTTTCCATATAGAAGCTAAACAGGAAATAAAGTACAAAGGTCATGAACAATGTAACCCGAGTAAATATTAAAGTTTATCTCATAATTTTCGTCGCTACTTTCAGCATTTGACCTTTTCCTCAAGAGCTTTTTTTGTTTATTCTTCCAAGCGTAGGCGTAACAAATTAGTCATATTCGAGCATTATTGAAACGCTCCCATTCAATTTGTGCAGACTGAGAAAATGAAGAGTTAGATGCAAACTTTGTTTATGCATTTCAAAAATCTCCCCGCCATTTTTTGTGACATTTTGAGTTTTCCATATAAAAGCTAAACAGGAAATAAAGTACAAAGGTCATGAACAATGTAACCCGAGTAAATATTAAAGTTTATCTCATAATTTTCGTCGCTCTCTGCTCGCTACTTTTTCAACCGAGTACCCTATTAAAAAGTAATTTAATATTAATAATAATCCAAACAACGTAGGCGTGAGACTCCATACAGTCCAGGTCAGTGGAACCTGCATAAAGCTTACCATCTCACTTTCCCCAGTTTCTTTTTGAAGAAACTACTTTCTCAGAATTATTCCATACAAGAGCCAAAAAAAGCCCACACAAAAATGATACTTGTTATCTCATCAAAGAAATTGCGTAGGTCGTGCACCAGTCCTCTCCAATTCTCGTTACGGCTTGAATAAATCCCTTTTACAACTGCATCTTACGTGACAGTTGTTCATTTTAATCATGAGTTAAATTGGACAAACAAGAATATCTTTTAAAAACTAAAATGTATGTTATAAAATTGGATTAAAATTGATATGAGCGATGGAAAAATCCTTTATACAAACTACAGAACAAAATATGACATTATGTGCAACATTTTGAATGGAAGTTATTGCCCATTTTATTAATATTTGAATGGAGACTTTTATGTGTAACAGCAAGTATGAACCGATGAAACACATATCTGCAATTTATTTCCACAATAAATGACCATTTACTTGACTTTTACGCATCACCTCTGCAGCCTTTTTTGGAAAGAGAGTGTCAACCTCTATTCATTTTCAGTTGTTTTGATTGCTTGAGTGAAATGAAGAAATGTATCGTCCTTTCCTTTTATGACAACTTTCTCCATGAAGAAATCTTCTGTCCTCTGTGGTAAACTACATCTACCAGTATTGAGACCTGAATAGAAAAACGACAAACTTCTCACCCTGGTCAACAAAGTTTCAGTATTTTTATAGCTTTTTGTTTTGTGTCGTAGTTAGAAGCACAATCAAGTAACTCTGTCACCTATGCTTTCACTCTTTTCACCAAAATAATATCTCTAAAAAGAAACAACCCGGGGAGCTGTAGTAGTTGAATTTTCTGCTCTCAGAAGGAACACCACAGCCTTTTTTCTCTTTTTTTAAATAGTGACAGCAAAAATAAGACTTGAGCTGGCACTTTTTTTTTTCTCTCTCTTTTCTTTATCCCCAACTTGTTTGTACTTGTTTTGTATGGTTCTCTAACAAACCCTAAGAGTGTGGAGTGCCTCACTGGAGTAGTTTTGTCCAGAAAATAAAACTGCTTTCTTTTTCCTTTTTGACAATGAGTTGTGCGAACAAGAAACATTTTTTCCCAGAAAAAAAGCAAATAACAAGTTGGCTAATGTGGTATACGGTTATTACACTCTTATCACTTTGCTAAAAAAGAAATACTGCAAAAAAAAAATTATTTTTTTGGGGGGTTTCACAGGCATCCATTGTTTTCTCGACAATTATAGTAGTTGCTTCCTCTTCTGGCAACAATAGGACCAGCTTCATTTTCACCCCAATAAACAAAACCTAGCTGCGTTGAACTACTTGAAAAGCTCCAAAAAACACTCTGACCGTAAAGTTAATGATGATAAGTGCAGGAATAAAAGAGAATAAACATGTTCAGAATTTTTTTTTTCTTTCCACTTTTTTTTATAGGTGTATTACGTAAGTAGTAGGATTTACTATGTACATTATCCTTTTTCACAAAATCTCATTTCGTCATAATGTAAGAATAACAGTAAGATACGATGAGAGCACGGTATACATGTTTTTTTTTTCATACTTGAACGTAGACACAGGAAATACAAACTCCAAGAGTGGATTAGATTAACAATTTTTTATTTCTTTATATAATGTTATTCTCATTTAATATAATTTTTTTAAAAGCTGGTCACAACGACAATCACAATAATTCCATTTTTTTTCTTCTCTTTTCAAACAAACAGGTCAAAATCAGGTAGAACATTCTTTCTTTTGTCACAGGGTATCACACACACTCATATCAGACTAGATTTTGTAGCTGAAAAAATATTACAGTTTAGTTTCCACATAAAATACATAGCTTTGTTTCCATGAAAATAAACAATTTTTTGCGTGGAATACATTATCATTTAGTGTGAAAAACAGAATACCAGAACACAAAATGTTGTTGGGTTTTTTTTTGGTTGTGGGCGATGCAAGCGACAAAGGTGCTCATCATTCACACACTTATCCGATATTATATCTCAAGTTGCGCGGGTTCAAGACTACTTTTTGTTGAATGACTCTTTCTAACATAAAAAAAAACAATGAAATATTGTAAGCTAAGCACCTTCAATATATCCTCCAATAGATTCTACAATTTTTTGTATTGTTTTTTTCTTCCTCTTCAAATATCTTAACAAACCAAGCATGTTTTTGGTTTATATTAATACTCTTTTATTAGTACTTGACAGAAAAATCCCAACGGTTCTTCAATGTAAAGTATTATCGTTTTTTTATTAAAATTGTACAACTTTTTTTTATTTGTTTAAACCTGTTTAAAATACAATGTACAGTTCCCGTAGATTTTTCTATGCAATATTTTGTATTTGCGCAAAGCTATGGTTCATAGAGGAAATAGTACTTTTACACAGAAAAAAGTTTCTATTTTTTTAAAATTTAGCTTCTAACTCTACATTTCCGCACGGTCCAAAAGAATAAAACATCTGCATTATAAAGTGGACGCTTTTTTTGGTAGCTAACAATGGTGTACAGTTTCCACCTAAGAGATAAAAAGAACTGTTTTTTTGTGCAAGTTACTTAAAGGTATCTACTTTTGATTTTGATTTGGTTTCTTACAAGATTCGGAAAGAGTTAAGAAACTGGAACAACAACACGGTATAAGATATTTTGTTTGTTGCTGTAGAAGTAGATTAGATAGAAAGTTAATGGAAGCCACGGTTTTTAACATCATCATCAGAAGAAAACCGTTTTTTCTTCACTTCGTGGAAGGGACCCTGCAAAAAAAACATAAAATATAGGGTGTTGTTAAAGTCAAGAAGTATATTATGTCATGTTTACAAGTTTCTATGGCATTATTCTAACTGATTAAGCCTGAGTAATCTACTTTTGTGGGAAAAAACAGTCCACGCTCTTGTTAAAGGGATGACTATGAACCTAGGCTTTTCTTTGGTAAATTACATTTATACGATAAATGGCTGTTTGGGAAAGTGTCTTGTTGTAGTTGTAAGCTTCCCAGAAGCTTTCTCCGCAGCCTACCGAAACACTAGTGATGGAAAGCTAAAAGAGAATGGAACACTTTTAAGGATAATGATACACACGTTCTGTTAACGTGGCAAAATAAAAGTAGAGGGTGCCATGGAAAATACCAATCGGAAGAGGCAACTCATTTAGCATAAGGAATGGCAGCTTTGAAAAAATAACCTTGCGAGGTTACACAAAAATGGAGTACAGAATTTTGAGTCTTGTCATTTTCTCTTTGATGACATTTCCACAAAATACCAGAGTTCAAGATTCTTCTCAAGAGAGGGATAGAATGATTCGTAGGATTAACGAAAAATATGTGTCTTTTAAAGAGAAGTCAACAACGCTGTAAAGAATACATTCTGATTTACTGCATTAAAACATTTTGACAAAAGCTCAGGCTTTCACAGCAAATACTGAGATATAAACAAAAATTGGTGTCATATTTTAATACCGACTTTAATCGTAACTATCTAAACTGTCACTTGTAGTAATTTCTTGCGAAAGATACACTATAAAAATACGTTTGTGTACAACTTACCACTTCAGTATGCGAAATTCTTGACGATCCATCACCGCTTGGTCAGTCCCTCTTGTAGTTTTTGTTAGAGATGATGTTAGAACTTTTGTCATACAAAACACTCTGAAGACTTCTCCCAACGTACTACCTCTAATATTTTTCTGTATTAGATTTTATCCTTCCCTTTCTACACCTTAAGTTTACTTTCGTTACTAAAAACTCTATGCGTTAGTTCCGAACTCAGTTAGTATTTAATCTTGGCTATATTTCTCTAACATTCATTGTTTTCACTTAGAAATAATTTATTTCCAGCCCTGTACATTTTTAGTAGATCCACCTTAACTAAACAAGTTGGCAATCATGTTTGGTTCCTACTATTTTCCATTTTATATTATTAATTATTATTTATTATTGATTTACAACATACATAGAATTATTACTACAATCTACACTCTTTTTTTTGCTTTACTCCAATGAAGTTACAAGAGAAAAAAGTTCATATCAAAATACCGCATCGAGGACGATAAAAATTGCACAGCTATGTCTATCAAGTACGCAGTAAACTTGTTAAGATTGCTATCTAAAAAGTATTATTTTTCCGGTTTTTTTTTCTTACTTTCTGTTTTTGGTACTCGTAACAGTTTCCATTGCGAACGTAATTTTTTTAGTAACATAATTGTGCAGAGTACTTGTCGCTCTTCTCGTCAAAATTTCTACTTTCCCCGTTGCCTTTATTTTTCGTTATAGTACTGTATTTGTACAGATTATTATTTTGGATCTTCAATAAAAACATTCACTCTCTCTCTCTGTTGACCTGGTACACAGTTATTATTGACGCCTAATTCGGAAAGCAAGTCTTTTTTCGAAGAAATAAACAAAGTAAAATTTATTTTCTTGCATTCGCACTCATTGAATATAAATAAAAATTATTATTTTTTGTTAGTGAACTATGCGACCTGTATCTTTTTCTCTTTTATCTAGCTAAAATGTACAACGTATGATTGCTACAAATAGATAAATAGTTAGTGTTTAGTTTTACATAAGTACATTTATAAATAAAAATTGACCATAAAAATATAACATATTCTTCACCGAAGGACGATAGAAACAGGAGCAGGAGAACCATTTTGGTTTTTTGTAAATGGGTCACACTGACTACTCAGGCTTGAGCCGATGCCATTGAACCACAGTTTGTCTTGGTTTGGTGATCATGTCTTGCCAGTGTTTTGTTTCAGACGCTCCAGTGCCGTTCTTTCCTGAAAGAGTTTTATAAAAGTATTTTGTTAGGGAATTTTCTTCAGAGAAAGCACAGTTTTTAACTATTTTTTTTTTGTCTACAGAATATCCACAACTTTTTTTTTCTATTTCTTATGAAATTGTATTAATTACTTTTGCTCTTGTTCGTGTTCGATATGCTCGTTACACACCCTTGAAAATGGAAAGAGAAGTCATCATTGATTATTATTCCGATAAAAACAAATATTGTTTTAATTGATTTCATTTTGTCTTCAGAACTGATCATAAAAATTGTTACGAGCTTTCTAAAATACTTGTTAGAGTGTGACAATATGTTGTTTTTAGATACTAATATAAAAAATATAACTCAGCTCCAACTCTATGCTAAAAAAATATCAAGCAATAAAAATTGCGAACAATTTTTTTCTTTCTACTACGTCATAGCCAATTAGAGATTTTCACAGTTGATTGTTTTATTCCAAAAATACTAATTGCAGTCCAACATAATTTTTCTGTTGTGTAGCGTTCCAAAAATGTTTTGTTTTTACTTAACAGAGCTGTGTTAAAGCGTGATAAAATGTTTACTTGTTTCGTCGAGCTAGTCGTATAGTGTAAAAAAGAAAACATGCTATTCAACATTAAAATATTTTGTTTCATACGCAGAACGCATGAAGAGTCATGACAAAACATGAAAATAGTCAAAAAATAATATTGTTGCAAAATGTACTAAAAGTAGATCAGTTTGTTTATAATAAAACTTATGCGTGCAATATAATTAAGAATTGCAAAGTCTAAAACATTATCTGGCGAAGTAGNGGCGAAGTAGAACAGATTAAGTAGACTAGCCAGAAGACTCAAATGCGTCATTGCTTTCGTAGCAGTTAGTCAATTAAGAAGCTTCAAACGTGCTTCACAAGTAATACTATTTGATTTTGATTTTTTTATATAAACAGAACACAAATTAACGTGTATAAAACTTTTGAGCAGCTATAAATATTTATTAGTTTGTTGTAAAACTATATAAATAAGTTTGAATTGAAAATACTGTGCACAACAGTGACAAGCTAGCCAAAATAAGGTTTTGTTAAAAATATGTTGACGTGCACAGAAGACTTACCTGCAAGAAGAATTCGACCGATCAGTTCATTCCTTCCAATGTTGTCAAAGTCCATTACTAACACGTCCAGAGAGCATTCGCGAATTTTTTCCCATGGCACATTAAAAGTAAATGTTTCATTAAACACAGGATTTAAAGTGCACTTATAAACCGGTGTCTTCCGCTTTTCGATCCTTTTCTCTCCAAACTGTAGCCAAACCTTGACGTACGGATCTGTTTGAAATAGAGAACAGGGTGAGGTCATTAGATACACAGCTTTCATACTTTCACCAAGGAAAAAGAACAAAACTTTTGAAACTCTTTTGCTCGCTTGAACCATGTGTCATTAATCTACTAGGGAGAATCTAATAATCATTTGGAAACACACTTCAAAAAGTAAGAGCACGTTTCATTATCGTTTGTTTCGGAGTTTTTTGTGTTTTACACAGAAAACGGTGAAACATGAAGAATGAATTGGTAATGTCTGCAGTAGTATAAAAAAATACATAGTTTTTTGCACTTTTTTTTTTGTTCAAAACGACTTTTGAGTTTTTTTCCACTTAAAGCTTTCGAAAGAACCCTGGAAAAGTGGCAAAGAATTATAAGTGTTCGTTTAAAAGTTAACTTTTTATGTGAAGTTGTTGTGTTTCACAAAACTCAAAATTGCGTTACCAAAAGGGGGTTTAAAAACATTGTTTCTAGTTTCTATGCCATGGTTCTTTCAGGTTACACTGCAAGGCATATCTTTGTCTGTGAGAAGTGGATAAGCAACAGTATCTAACAATATTTCTGACGTTGCAAGTTATTTAAGCTGACGAGACAAGATTTTCTCTACTAGTATAATATTGAATAGATTGCGATTAAACCTATTCTACAAATTGAATCCGTGACTACTTAAATCAAACTTTAAAACTTATTGCAAATTGATTTTTTTATTCAATTTTTCCTTGCATTTTCTCTTTTTGTATTGAAAAATCTCCGTCTTTCGTATTCTAAATGAAAAATCAGAGCAGCTTATGAATGTCAGTGTATCTAAATCTTTTTAGACATTACTTCCGTTCCTTTTTTTTATTTAGGCTAACTCCACCCAAAAAAAACATCTACTAATTTTCCTTCTGATTTTACATCACCAATAAATTTTTGTGTAACACTTTTCTTTCTCCACGTTTTTTCCCTTGATCCTTTTAATACCCATGCGCATTGAGTAATCCCCGACAATTTTTTGAACTTTCACTTCCCACCAAGAGGTCATACACCGCATGAAAAGCCGCTATTCAAACAAACCTCGCGTTTCTATTCATAAATCAGACTTGGTAAATGATTAATTGTAAGTGTTTTAACATGTCTATACCCTGACTAGTTTGGAGTATGTACACGTCGTAAATAAAACTACCTACATGATTCCCATTTTTCTAATATCTTCATATGACCTTCTTTAGGCGCAAAACTTTCACTCTGACAAGTCCTGCAAACTTTCAAGTACAAATATCGTCCTTATTCAGAAGAAGAGCTCCTATCGATAAAAAAAATTGTGAAACTTTTCATCAGACAAGTGAATGTTAAAAGAAAGTTTTAGTACTTGAGTATAAATATAGAGGAAAAAACGCCATTTTTGATAGCACAAAAAGAGGAAATACTTTTTTCTCTACAAGTAGGTGAAAGCATAGACACTCTTATCTGCCGGGTTCATAGCGACAACGCGTCTAAGCATGCATAAAAATGTAGAAGGTGGTTATCAATTTTTCTCTGCTGAGTTAAACATTGATCTAGTTCCAACCTGATTTCCCATTGATGTCTTTGGCCTTTAGATTTCTTGCTTTCAAAAGTGTAAGTGTTAAAGTGCTATTTGTGGGATGATAGCAAAGAGAGACAAGGAGCTCTCCACATTTATCTTTGGCTGGTGGTTTCAGCGCCTTCCAAAACACTGGCTTCTCGGAAAAGTCCACCTGGATGCAAACATGAAAAAGACATTTTCATATTAAACACAATGCGAAATGTACATAACCCATGTATAATAAAAACTACAATCTTCCACATACAATGAAGACTTGAAAGACTTTATAGCAACTTTCAAATATATATTTTTTCTACCTTTTCGCAATAAAATGAGAGAAACATACATTTGAGAGTTTTTGAAGCGAAGCTTGATTTTGATATTTTTCTTCTTATTTACAGTACTTGAGATAGAGATGACGAGTCAAAAAAAGTTTCTTTTGTGTTCCTCACCCACTTCCGTTCCATTCTCAAAACATTCAAAACTATGTTTGAGTTGGTCATAAAAGTTCTCAGGAAACATTTTTACTCTTATCATCATGATAAAAATGGTCAGTTTGTGTGTTTAATTTATATAGAGAAGAGTAATAAATCAAGTATATATTTTCCCTGCTGTAAAAGGAAATATTAAGGAAGGTAAAAACAACAGCGTGGCAATAAGTGGCTTTTCAGATAAAAGAAAGCCATAAACTTGTTAGAAAGATACATGGAAACTTACTCTTCTATGCAAACACCAAAACTTTGTAGTTTTTTTCCTGATATTCTTTGTTCTACTTATCGTTAGATCTTTTTTTGTGACTTTCTTCCCCGGAACCCTCTTTTCTCTTTTATTTGGACTTGTGACAACTAAATCATAAAATTAGGATGTGCCCTTAACATGAAGAGTAGTTGAAGTCTTTCCAAGTCTTGCTTTCTCTACCTGTTCTAGGTTTTTTGGAGGAAACATAATAAGCCAAGTGTAAACAAGAGTTTTCAAGAAAGTAAGAAAAATACCCACAAAAAGGGAAATAAAGTTTGTAACCGTGTATACCAGTGAGTTCACAATTTGAAGATACAATCGTCTTCCAAAAGCACAAAATTAAAAGGACATTTTTTTGAGTTTTTTTTTTGTTTTTCTCTGTGGCATTTTCGTTTAGAAAACTCCTCAATTTTGGAACAGGGCCTTCAAATTTTTAAGATTCATTACCAACTTTCAAGGATTTTCCAGCCAACTTCAACCCAAAAACTCCTTCCAGCTTTCACCAGACAGATATATTGATCTTATTGTTTTTTTTGTGGCTCAGCATTAAAAGTGCATTCGTTAGAACAAAAGGGATATAAAAGGAAAGTAAATAAAAAGGTCACTGGTATAATAAAAAAAAAGGCCACATTCGGCTTCGTCAGCTTTTTTGATTGGACGATCGTCTTGAGGTTAAATTGTACAAGTTAGAAACTTTCAGTGGTTAAAACGGAGAAAGAATCTGAGGAAAACCATCCTTCATAGTTTTCGCTTCGAAACCTCCATAGGTTTGTTAGTTTTCCAAGTATCCTGGGAAAAAACAGGATTAGGTGGGATTTAACAGAAAAAGAATGTAATTAGTTTGTTGTGTAAATACTCATCCATCTATATACAACGTATTTACCCCTTCACAACTAGAAATCCAAGAGGAAACCCAAGACAAACTACTTTTACTTTTTCTTGATAGTTCTCAGCCAACCAACTTATTCCTGCTTCTTAACCACTTCAACAACTTTTCATACTAATCACTGGAATTTTCTTCGCCTTAAGTGAGTCCTTGTGTGACCGATCGTTAATTGTAATCGAGTGTATTCCCGTACAATTCATTGCTCATTCAATCCTATACATTTTTGCAAATGAAATTTTCGGTGAAACTTGTAACTAGAAGTGTTCTTGTATCGAAATAAAAAAGTTTGGGTTCTAAAAGTTGCCAAAAATACAAACGATATTGTATCTCATCAAGCTATATTAGAATACGGAAATATGCGAAAACAAGCCAAAAACCATTGTTGGAAAAGCTTTCTGGTAATCGTATTACTTTTGGTTCATGGGGTCCAGTCACTTGAGTCACTAAGTTTCGCAAATCTTCAGAGGTTTCTTGCAAACTTTGATTATACCTCAAAAAAGACAAAAAGTGGGTGATTTTATTTCCGAACAGAGTACACCTAATTTTTCCAGTTTGTTTAACTAACAAACAACAAAACTTTGTTTTTAGCGCAAAATCCATGAGCAAATGTATGTAGTGATCAGTAAAACTGTTTAAAAACTTGAAGTTTCCATGTGCAGTCATCTCTAGTTTGAAATCAAATCATTTCCTATGGTTTGTATTAGTGACCTTTTGTTCCATTTAGTTCCATATGCCACCAAAAAAACCAACATGTCCCGAACCGTATTGACAGAGTCAATACGTACTAAAACTACATGGACATGACCCATCCATTTCGTTTGTTGCTATTATACCTGTTCCTCTATCTGTAGCTCCAACTGTTCATCTTTATACCGTTACAGGCTATGACCTCCACATAATACCTACAAACCATCTTTCCCGGATAAATTGACAATTTGTCTACAAGAAAAAAAAATCGTAGCTGTTTATTTTCCAGTTCATACAAAAATGTTCCTGGCAATAAAAGAGAATGGCTGTCGAGTTGTTATTTTCTCATGATTGTCGTGTTTGTCAACATTTGAACGTAGACTGTGCTCTTTTTCTTCGCCAGCCTTTTCCCGTTCCCTTGTTGATCCCTGAGGAGTTCAAATAATCCCTTCTCTGTTTGATAGTCTTTCTCGTAAAAATCTCTACAATCT
>JAAXOA010001882.1:0-14610 GCA_036561885.1 Salina celebensis | reverse complement strand
GATCAGCACTAAACGCTTTGAATGGTGACGATGGCGAGTTCGGGGAATCCTGTATATTGAAACTAGTCGAAGCTCTGGACTCATATGTTCCTTTACCTTCCAGAGATATCCAGTCTCCTTTCCTTTTACCGATTGACAACAGTTTCACTGTGCCTGGACGAGGCACTGTAGTTGTTGGAACTTTGAAAAGGGGAACAATAAAGAAAAATCAAACTGCTGAATTGCTGGGATTCGACAGTAGAATCAAAACGACTGTTAGCGACATCCATGTCTTCAAGAAGTCAGTTGCGATGGCTCAAGCGGGAGAAAATATTGGTGCCCTTCTTCGAGGAGTGAAAAACGAGGCTGTTCAACGTGGAATGATGCTGTGTGAAGAAGGAAGCGAACAAATTGGAAACCGGTTTGCAGCTAAAATATACTTTCTCTCAAGATCGGAAGGAGGGCGGTCAAAGCCAGTCATGCCGAAGTACTCCCAGCCACTTTTTAGCAGTACTTGGAATACCACTTGCCGTATAGATTTGGTTGATAATATGACCATGTTAATGCCTGGTGAACATGCCACAGTAGAGTTGACTTTGCTACGAAAAATGATCATGACAATGTGGCCAGCCGTTCACAATTAGAGAAAACAATGTAACAGTTGCGACAGGAATAATCACAAAAGTTTTACCAAGTATTGATGTCAACAATAAGTTACATAAAGTTAAACTTGTATAAACGCATGTCAGAAATAAAATATTTTAGTCAATATATTAAACGTGTACGCGAGCCCGAGCTAATTTTATTCCCAAGATTGTAATTAAATCTTATTTTCGTGAAGAAACTGAGCTATATGGATTACAATTGGGGTGATTTACTACAACCAAGCTGACGGCAATGATGAAAATCATGAGTGAGACACCCCCGCAAACATTGCAGCAACGACCGGTACATCGTTTTTCCTTTACTGGTTTACGTATATTTTTGTCGTCGATTTTTACTCGAATGGCATCTAGGATTAGAGCTGTCTGTTCTTCCTCAAAACTCCTCCTAGCGTAGTCCGGATTGTTACTAGGATCTCCATAATGTTTTCCAAGGTAAGCAGTGGAAGCGGCAATTGTGCTTCTGTCATCTTCCATCTTGGATACTTTTTCCTCTGCTAATATTTTACTTAACGTAACGGGTGTAGGAATCCTATTCCGCGTGGCTCGCCGCATACCTCCACTTTTGTAGTCCTGGCTATCCGTAATATTCCTAGCATTTACATCCAAAGGCTGGACAGACAAAGGTTTAGGGTGTGTCTCTACAGCCGAACGGCTTTGGGATACTGGAACGGTGGGGTGATGTGGCACAGTACGAGGCTCAATATTTGGGCGAATTATGGGCATTCGATGAGGCATATCTCCACGATTTACGCGTTTCCGTCGTGTAGATCTCGAATTTTGAAATTCCAAACGATCTCTGGCATATCTTTTACTCTGATTCGCAAGATTTTGAACATGCCTGGTGGTGAAGGCAGCGTATTCTTGATGGAAAGATGGGCACTATTCAATCATTATCTTTCGTTTAAGCCATCATATATTGCATCCAGATCCAATATTCATGCATCTCAATCAGTAAGTTACCTCAAAGTATAATCCTAGGATGTAGTTATGGGCGAGAGTGCGAGATTTGAGAGACTTTCTGCTCAGTCTACACACATCTGGGTTGTCTTCAAAAGAGTCACTTGCCTCATTTGAATAGCTTGTATTCGTTGACCTATTTGATTGTAAAACGCGATTTGCATGTGGAGTAGACTCCTTCGCTGACTTGTTAGTAATATCCTCGTTGGAAACAGTTTTGCTACTTGTTGATTTTGTATTACTTCCGTTGCCGTTCATGTTTGCTGTGGCGGGTAACAAACTTTGGCAAAACGACCTAGACAAGACAATTAATTTGCTTCATGAAGACCGTTACAGAATTTCACCAGCCTTGATCTCCGATACCCATTCTTCACTACTCAGTACAATTGTAGCGTACGCGTACATGAGGTTATGGTCTGCTCCACAGATATTGCACACATATTATATCCAAGGTCTGATTCATTCATGACACATTATGTAAAAAGTGACTTTTTTGAAGAAAATGAGAGTACGTAGCAATTAGACGAAGCCAAATTAGGTAATTATGGCAACATTAGGCAAATACGAAACTAAGCATTCGGATTTTCAAACTGACTGAACATGGATGCATTGGAATCGCCAAGCCAAGCGTTGAGCGTCATGCATGCAGAAATCTTGAACAAAGCCATTCGACAGACAAAAGGGACTTTATAGAGAAAACACACGGGGAGTGTGTACAGCTACAGCTCAGATGGAAGTGCTTTCTGCTCGTGGAGCAAGATTTAACTTATCATAGTAATTTTTTATCGTATTGTAATCGTAGGAAGATCCGGACGGTACGCTTTACATTTCAGTTTTGTTTGAACTTGGGCGTACAGATAAATAAGGCTTTGTATAAAAGTAATTTTTTAAATAGGTGTCCTGCATCTTGCTTGACATTTAGACATCCGCTATTGTTTTTTAGAATTGTTTTTGTGAACTGGGTTAGCGTTAGTACTTATCTTATCTCATCATGTCTGGAAGCGAGAACGATGAAACTGCGTCCGAGTCGGACTTCCGGACAGATGAAGCCACTGAGGTCGTATCTGCGAGTACCAGAGCCCCTATTAATATGCTGAGTATTCAAAAGAACAACGGAGGGGCACCAGGAAATGTGTCAATTTCTGTTGCAGAAGTGGAGATTGAGCTAACTGAGGACTTGAAGAAAAAGCTGGTCAATGACTTGAGTTCAATTTGCTCTGTTGACGATGTCACTGCAAGGAAGATGCTGAATGAGAATCGGTGGAATATGCAGGTATATAAGTGTGGAACATTTATTGTACTCAATCTGTTTGGTTTTTATTTTAGTTTCTTCAAACTTGCCGTATTTTCTGAACTTTGTTTTAGAGATGCATCGATGGTTTCTTCGACGCCTCGGATTCTGAATCGGATAATGGTGGTAATGATGACTCCGTGATGATTGTTTCCGACGAGGAAGAAAGCCACAAGTCCAAAACGGATCAACCGGAAGTAGTGACGCTAGACGATGTCACTAGTCCTTCCAGTGACTGCAAGAAGGAGAAAGAAACTGAGATGTAAAACTCCACCCACTATGTAGTAGTAGTTCTACTCACCTCCTCAAAATGTAATGATTTTAATTAAAATTGACGTTTTAAATTCAACTTGTTATCGTTTAGAGAAAAGACCTCAGCCTCGGTAGCAAGCGTTTCTAGTTGGGCTCCAGAGAAGATTTCCATCCTAAGTTGGAATATAGATGGATTGGACGAAACTAATATCGAAAAGAGGACTGAAGCTGTTCTACAACTTGTCTTGAAGTAATTTTCTCAAAGGATACAAAATCAGTCACTAATTGAACTATAACTTCGTTAATAATCGGTGTATTGTTGGATCCCAGGGAGGATCATGATATTCTCTTCTTCCAGGAGTTAGTACCGTGGACATTTGATTACCTAGCCCGACGGTTATGCGCGAAGTACATGCCCATTCCTGGTACGGAAGATCTGGATTCTAAGTACCTTACGGGCACTTTCATTAAAAAAAACCACATTCATTTCGAAGACAAATACATCATACCATATCCCGGAACCAGTAAGATTTTTTATTTGGTTATGAGTATGCCTAGAAACTAATCACATGCGGGAGACGAACGAAACTAATTACCTACTTTGCTGTGCCTTTTTTAGCTATGGGTCGAAATATTTTGGTTACGAGATGTTTTATTGGACAAGCGAAGTTGGCGTTGCTCAACACTCATGTGGAGAGTGGTAAGGAACACAGTGATGAACGCAAGCTTCAATTGAGACAGTGCTTTGAATTACTCAAGTCGTTTCCACCCGAAGTCAACGTGATTTTTGGTGGAGACTTGAATGTGAGAGATAAAGAGGTTGATTGGCAAGTACCCAAGGATACCAGTGACCTTTGGATACGATGCGGATCAAGAGCAACTTGTCAATACACTTGGGACCTGACCCGAAACACTAATAAGCAGTTCGGAGCAAAGTTTCAGCCTAGATTAAGATTCGACCGTTTTTATTTCCGACCTTCTAAACCATCCACAATGGAACCTGAGTAAGCAATTGTAGTGTCTAATTAGCATGCCATCTAAGGAAGAAATTAGTTTAGTGTCTGTAAAACGTTTTGTTGATTTCGCCTTCAGATTCTTTGGAGTAACTGGACTCGAGAAAGTTGCGGGAACGCAGTCCTTTCCCTCGGACCATTGGGCAATTATTGCCTTTTTGCAGTTGTCCAAGGAAGCACGTAAACCCAGCGCAAAGAAACGAAAATCTGATGAGGCTGGCGCTCCTTAAGGGCAGTTAATCAGTGAAATTAATGAAGTATTATTAACCTCAGCTTTAAATCGATACGAAAGCGTGCGGTTATTTGAGTCTTAATGTACAATGTAATGCGAGATAAAGAGTACACGTTTTCCCTTTGCGCTTTTACTTTAATGTGATCAAACAACTAGGATAGCTTTTTTACTTCCCACGAATAAATAAGAATTGAAATTAAACCAAGCTGAAGATTCGTTTTTAAATGTCAACTTTATTATGCATAATCAGACTGTCTTCGTACAAAATTATCTGGAACTACACAGAATATTCAGTTCATACGGATTTCTAGTTGATAAGTATTCCAACTCCAATCTTGCCTCTTCAGATCCAGCGCTAGGGTGACCTAACCATTTACGCTCCAGGAAGTAGTCAATTGTTGTCTGAACTTCGCTGGACGTGTAGTCTGGAACGTATATCGGCACGAACGGATCAAATACTTCCCAACCTTCTTTACCCAGCAGGTTTCTGGGAAGGTCTGAATCCCGTGGTTGGTCATTTGTTGCAATTCGATCCACAATCGCGATAACGACGCCACCACTCTAAAATTACATTTTAAAACTTATAACTAATTACTCTCAAGAACGATTTTCGAATGTTACTTACGCATGGCTACAACTACAACTTACCCAATCTGCAAGAAATATATTTTTAATTGTAGTCAGCGCTGTAAGATTAGCATTGGGAACAATTTGTTTTCTAACAGCAGGATTTTCTATCCATGGACACTGGTAAAAGAGATCATTGGCGCCGTCTGCTAATACCATTGTTTTGCACCTATAGTAACCAAAAATTGCTACATGAAATTTGCATTCCTCAATACATAGGTGCAATTAGACAAGTCTACCTACTTTTGTTGTGAAGACAAGCTCTTGAGCTCCTGGAACAGAGCCGCCATGCATTCAGTGGCGTGTGCTGGACGAGCAATCCCATGATCGACAATTTCAAGCAGAGACGACCCCGTCGGCGTAATTTCGCGGCGACTCCATTGGTATTCCTTTTCGGTTTTCAGCTAATAGATAAACAGCACCGTTATAATACAAAATCGGAAAGTATGAAAGATGATGACAGTGAAACATTCTTACATCGGATTTCCCAATAAGGTCAGCATTCATTATTTTGAACTTGGTAAGCCAGGAAACAGTGTCCAGGGTGTGGTCGAAGCATCCTTCGCGTGTTGTGCTGGCAACGATTTCTAGACAGTATTTGCTCCACAAGGGTACTGTTTACAGAAATAGAGACAGATTATAATTATTCTAGACAAGTAAAGGAAATGCGTTATTTAGGAGCTTACGGTATGGGAAATGGACCACAATGAAATCATTTACGCTTCCATATTGGGCCATGCTTCCCAGGGTCATAGACTTCCCAGAACCAGGTCGTCCATCTGAAATCACATGACACATGAAATTTGTAGGTTGTCAAGCAACTCAGATCTCACTACAATCACAGGCTATCTATTCTGGTAGATAACTTACAAAGAAGAAACCGAACGACGGGCTTGGTCAGGTCTACAGCCTCCACGCAACTCTTGAGATCCAAGAATGGCTTTCGAACGAGAATGCAGTGCTCCCGAAATGTTTGGCAGAGCTCCCGGTACATAAGTGGAAACCCATGGTGTCGTGAGTGGTCAAAAACTTTCTTGAATGTCTCCTTATCGATGGAATAAAACCTTCCGAGATGTTGGCTACTTAAATTGTTCTAAGGAAAACAAATTTCGGTCAAACACTTTATCGATATTTGTAAATTGTAAATCCTTACCAGATTAGCTTCTGGGGTTTTGAAGGTTGCCTTAGACGTATCTTGAATTTGAGGTGATGTGCTGTAACAGGAAGCAAATCCAGGCTCCAAGTTGCAACGGTAAAAAGAGACCCGCTTCGCACACGTTCTGAACATGTTCCGAAAAACTGAAACCAATATTTAATAACAATCACTAACCAGTGTTGTACTAACTGTACCAATCCCAAGTGAACAATTTTGTTTAATTGCGATTTGACTTTTAAAAAATCAACAGAACTGAAAATTCAATGCATTCCTCGTGCAGTGTTTGGTTGAAAATGTTGAAATGCTCCATGCACGGAGTCTCTACAGCTGATAGTCGTGCTTCCTTAGAATCCGGTTCACTCACATATCGCATAACCAATATCGCATGCGAAAAAAAACTTTAAAACGTTCAAAGTTCAAAAGTTATGATTACGAGAGGAAATATTTATTAATAAATGTCTTTATTTAATTATTATATGCATAAATTAATAGTATAGTATACAATTGCATAAAAATCAGTGCCCTGCACAGTTGAACCAGTAACGTCCCGTTTTTTTGTACTCACAAAATTGCTATTCTTAAAATTACATACTGTGAATTTAAACTACGATTTGTTGTCTTTGAATTTGGCTTTACTAACAGATGAATTACTATCAATATAAAATCGATATAACTTGTTCCTTGCTTCGAGTGGCGTGTTATCAATGCCCACACGTTTGCTCTCCGCTACGTCAAACTCGTTTTGAAAATACTTTTGGTCACTACTCTCCTCCAGCCAAAGATTCTCACTTTCCACCATGTTGACTTTGTCACATGAGTCACGATTTATATTAAACGCTATACAAAGTTTGGCAGGGCCATTACATAATTCATGAATCTTAAGACGCTTTTTAGCTGGAAGTTCCTTTTCGGTTCCTTTCTTTTTCACTTGCCGGAACTCGTGCATTTCGTCGTAGTCTTGAAGCGGTTCAACTGCGCGGAACAGGGAAGCTCCTCCTGTATCTAAGCAAAAAGAGTAAAATAACGGGAATTATCGTTATTGGTTCACCAGTATAGAATGTATTTAAAAAGTTGAAGCTCCTTACCGTTAGCAGATACATTAAAGCAGTAGTACATTCCGTAAGTAAAGTAGACGTAGGCCGTTCCTGGTTCCATAAACATTGCAGCATTACCTGGAGTTGGAACACCTTTTGATGATTTCGATGCAGCGTCACCAACGCCAGGGTACGCTTCGGTTTCAACAACGGTTCCTCTTAAAATAGTGTTAGTGCCCGGAAGTCGTCGACAAAGCACCTTTCCCAGGAGTGCTTTAGAAAGTTGAACAGCATTTTGATTGTAAAACACTTTTCCAAGTCTTGTACCAGGTTTTTCAACTCTTGAAGTAGTGGAGGGGTCTTGAAAGTACGGAGAAACACCGTCGTCTGATTCTTCCTGCTGTCCCTTAGTCATCTTTTTACTTTTACTCCGTTTTGATGGAGTCGCTTTACCGGGAGGTTGTTGATCTCCATTGTCAGGTTCATTGATCCTCCTTCGAAGACTCCGCTTCATGATGAGACTTTCGTTGGTTGGAGTTGCCATCAACCGAAACAAATTCAGTCTGTAAAAAAACATTCAAAGTCATATCATTGTCGTCAGTAAAAGATTCAATAGTGTTCATTCTCCAAAGTCCGCGAGTCCATTGAACCGAGACATTCTTTGCGGACACGTCAGAGACTAGGAAGTGTCGTCAGTTTATAATTGGCGATAATCGTTCCAAATCTTCTAATTGCATATAATATCACACCTCTCTAATGATCAAAAAATCTTTTCAACTTATCCGCAAGTACACTTTTGTCCTACATAGACCAATTATTATTTTCTGTCAATAAAAACAAATCAGTATATTACAATCTATCAGGATTATTCCCTAATTAACTAACCGACTATAGCAAAACGCTACACGCACGTATTGTATTATTCTGTTAAAAGACATACGAAACGGAAAAATATGTTATAAAACTTTGACCGGATGTGCTAATGAATATATTCGTAAAATGTCTTACTTATTAATTGCGTACGCACACAGGTTATTGTCGTTTCACTTGTCAGTTCAATAACTTGATTGTCAATTGTAACTACTGCCATTCTATAAAAAATATATTTTTCTTCTAGCTAACATTCTTTTACAAATACCTTAAACCTACCATTCAACAGCTACTCCATTCAAATAATTTGGCTTCGATAGGCCACTTTCCCCCCAAAAAATGACGAAATTGGACGTTTTTCCAATGCGGGCCACTCAAGGTAACTAAAAAATCTGATTGATTAATTATTGTTGCGTATTAAAAACTTTGATTTGTTTGGGTCGACAAGCTACATTTTAAAGCATGAGCGTGAAAGCATCTGTTTGTGTGAATCCAAACAAACAACCGATCACTCGATTCGGCCTGGCGAAACTCTCGTCTCGTGCTGCTGTTCTTGTTTTTTGTCTATGGATATTACTTGCGTTTATGATCATCCCTAGCAACTCATTTCCCAAATCCCAACCCTTATTTGTATTACGCATGGAGGTACATGGAGGTTTACATCAATACAAAATGTTGTGACTCGAAAAGTTTGTTTACTAGTGGCCCTGCTTACTGAAAGTCAGGCGTTTCCGCTGGATACACGAGTTTTGTCAAAGGAATGGCCACTAGTAAACAAACTTTTTGAATATTTTCTAGTCACAGATTGATTTGAAGAAATGCATATGATGTAAAATTCCTTATCAATCAGAGTTCGTTGGTATTACGTATTATTTTAGTATCTATCCAATTTTAATACTGAGAATTTGTCATGTCTTGAACATTTATCCTTAATTCAGGCCCAATCAGTAATTACAAGGGCACTTTTTATTTTATGCACTTTCACTACTAAAGTTCTTTTCCTGGTCCTTATTCAAACATAATTTGCCAACTTAAATCAGGAAATACCATATCTAATATGTCAAATATTAGAACAAAATAATAATTTGTTGTGTTAATAGATCTTAAATAATTGTTTTAACACAACAGGACTTCTTGCATGTTTCCATTACTTTCCATTTTCACCCTGTATCTCATTTCGCCCCATATTTCTTCCCTGTTTTCTCTTTTTTTCTCTTTCCTTTATCCTCATCAACGTTTCTCAGCTAACGACCTATTTTCATTTCTTATTACTTTTTCCCAACTCTCTACACCTTATCCGTCTACTCGATTCCATACATTTCTTTTATTTTCTCGTAATTGCCTCAGTTAAATGGTAAGCCGTTTACTACCGCCAGTGCTGCTACTGTTTGTCTAGAAACAATATTCACAAATTTTCAAGCACCCAGTTATAAGGTCTCCGAACTCATCTGCCTCCTACACACGCAAACGGCAACTGTGTGTGTTTAGTGTGAATTCTAGTTTTGTTTTACTTTCTTTTTCAATCCAGTTTAGTTATAACACTTTATATAAATAGCAATCAAAAGTAATGTTCAATCGTTTTCCATCTAAAACAACCGTGTGTACACGTCTTTTATTCCTTAGATCCACCTCATTTCCTGAGTTATCAACTTTTTCCTCCTAACAGCTTCAGCTATTTTCTTTAAATTCCCTTCTCTGAATGGTGTGTGCTGTGTGTGTATAAATATAAAACGAAAATGGCTCTTTGATTCTCTTTTTTTCTGCCATTTTCTTGATAATATTATTCTTTACATCTCATTAAGCTCACAGTCATGACCTATTCTGTCTCTCATTTTATATATTTTTTTGCTTCCTTTTTTTCTAAACAAAACAATATTTCCATCTGTTCTTAAAACTTGATTGCACATCTTGCTCATAAAAAGAAATGGCTACTTTCAAACACAGAACAGAAAATGGCGAAGAGAGAGACAGAGAAAAAAAAATGTTTAATTGTATGTTCGCACCCATTTCAGACAATCAAAGTGTTCATGAAAAGTAAAAAGAATGAGAGTTCCGTGCTGAATTTTTACTTCGCAATAATTGCTGTCTGTGTAGTCATACGAGAGAAGTATAGTAGCAATTAGTTTACTTGATTACTATAACACTTCACCTCGATTTTTTTTATCCTAAAACGAAAATATTGCTATTCAACAGACAGCAGTGCTATTTGATTCATAAAGAGAGAAATAAAACGGGAAAAGTGGAAGAAATAACGAACTTCAAGCTAATAATGTTTCACCATCTGGATTACTCTCGAGTGTGAGGAAATGTTGAGAAAACTGAAGAGTTCATCTTTTTAAAAATCAACTTGATAGGATATTACATTTTCATTCTATAATAAAATAACACGCTATTTGCCATTTTTTTCTGAAGGAAAAAATGAAATTATCTTGAGTCTGCTTTCTCCACTTTCACTTCTCTGTTTGATTTCTTTTTTCTCTGTCTTAGGAAGGAAATCACATCAGGAGCACATATTATTGTGATTATTCAGACGAAAATTGTAATAGCTTTTACATATTTACTGAACCATTTTTTTGGGAAATTCTTGAGTTTAAATATGAGCAGATTCGGATTGAAGATGATTTTAAGCGTACATGTGCCCTCTTGACTAGTTCTGCAGAACAAATAATATTGTTTCATTCTGAAAACAGTACGGAAAAAGAGAATAGAACGTAACATGGTAACTACTGAGCAAATTGAAAATTGCACATTTGCTAGCCAACAATAGGGAATTTCTTTAGCATAAAGTAAAAAAGACGTTTTAAATAAGAAAAATGTAGAACAAGGGATGTGAGGAATTGTTAAGAGTTATTAAGCCGTATTAGTCACAGTTAGGTTGTAAGTGCTCATATTTAATATTAAGAAAAAATTGAAAAAGTATGAAGTGAAAGTAGCTACTCTCGCATTCACATTCACTCTGGTGCTTTCCCTCACATGAAAACCTATCCAAGTGTAATCCAGTGCAAGTGACTTCGACTCTCTCAGAATGATATGCATCAATGACTGTTTTCAGAGAGGGTGGAATGGAGTCATATACACTTTAGAGCATGCTGTATTTATTAAAAAATGTCTGAAGTATGAGAAGACAGTTTTCTTCATATGAACAAATCACATATGTAATATATACCCGAATGTACCGACATCTTGAAATATTGTCAACTTGAGTGACTTTCTAATACTTTCCTCATTGTTTTAAAAGTCTGATAAGTAGTATGGAGTCTCTTCATTCCTGATCTGGCAATTATGCTTGCCTCACCCCGAATTTCGGTACATGTTGAAGTGTTTGATAAGTAATTACTCAGATTGGATAGGATTGTTAATTTGTTATTACTTAAAAAATATGCATGACGTGCACAATTTTAAAAGCAGTTTAGAGTAAAATATCTGCTCCCTTCCAATTTCAATTGAGCCCTTAATGGAAAGACTTGAGGCTGAATATCTGCATAGATGTGTATGATTTAATGTATGGTTTTTTTGAAGGCAACAAAGAGAAACCTGTTCAAGTGTAAGTTCCAGCTTATTGAACAACTCGCATCGTTTACGCTATTGTTTTTGAAATTGGCTTCACATGTGTCCTTCTTCAATGTAGCAATGAAAGCTCACACACTTTCAGGGAAACTTCAAATTAAAAGATTTACAGTGTGTAGAGATTTTTCACTTGAGAGCTGTTCAATTATGAATTGATTATAAGTTTTTGTCGCTGTCCGTGTTGCTAGCTTCCATATTTTTAATAGGATTTTCTTAAAAACATTTTTAAGAGCTGTCGAGTAAAAGCAGGCAGTGGAATCGAGGGAAAAATAAATTGATTTAGTTAGGCGTAAAAATCGTATGCAGATTCAGTCGAATAATCAAAAACGAGAACGAAATCCTTCTGATTTGATTTTCAGATATTGTCAGTTGTCAGGTTACAGATTATAGTAGTTAAGTAACTCAAATGAAATGATGAAAACTGTTTTGCTCAATCGCTTCCATATTGCATATTATAATCCATATCATTAGCTTAGCATTTTGTAACACGTAGAAACAAAAAGTAAGAAGACACTATGGATTGTATGCATCAAAGCTGCATGGGAAATCTTCCAAAATCCTATATTCTATCTGTAATATATAACAGGTCTAATATTTATTCATATCAAAGAAAGCGTAAGCTGGCGATATTATCAGGTCTAGACAGACTTGGATTTTTCTTGGAAGTTATTTTGTTTTCGTTTTCTTTACAGGAATTCGAATCCTTTGTATTAAATATATTTGCTCATCAATTATTCAAAAGAGTGCAATTTAATTCTTCGTCGATAAACTAACCATGAACCCACCCAGTACCGTTTTTAACAGGCCATTACCTTTGTACATCTACTTTGTTAGCACATGCAGGCAAGCCATTTCTTTCCTTCCTGAAGAACAATACTCAAACCGGATTTTTTACCGGATATTTATCCTAGCATTACAAGTTATTCGGTGGATTATGGAGGTTTTGTATGCACAAAATAGCATCATTAGGAATGCATTAAGGCTTCTCGTTTTTTTTCTAAAATGTATGTAAACATATTAACGATTTTAATATGTATGCTATTTTCTCATGTAGAATTGTGACCATAATCTATAGCACTCCAAAGAAACTCTCATTTTTATGCGAAGGGTTGTGGAAATGGGGCTATATGCCGATATGTATTTCCTAATAACACTCTTCAATATTTTATCCACTTTGTTGTTGATCTGAATAAAATAACATGACTCTCAAGTGAAATTACTCATGTTAACGTCTCACTTGATCGTATACCTAAGTAGCGAGCGTGCGTTCTTCACGTTTTTGGAACATGGCATTAAGAGCTCTCCTCCTTACATATCCCAATGACATATTATTACACACACTCAACATACCACAGCCCTGTGTTACGTCTTAAACTTCCACATTACAGTCTATCTATCCACTTATTATCCAAAACATCCATTTTTGTCAAGAAAGGGTGTCCAGTTGCTTGTACTCCAGAAACAGGCCATTTATTTATTTTTCTCGAACACTTATATTTATCTACGTCGTATTTTTATAAATAAATGAACTCGCCCTTCGTCTCACAATACTTCGTGTATGTATTAACAAGGAAAAACATTATAATAAGTACATGTAGAACAACATAAAAATATATTGGATCCATTTCCTCTCTCCTGTTTTTCCCCTTTCATTATGAATTATATATACACATCCATTTAGCAGATATATATTATGTCTATTAACTTGTTTTTTTTCTAGGCTCTTTTTAATACCAACTTTTACATATTTACCTACATCTTACATTTGAACTTTTACGTAAAAACGTAGTTGCACAACGGTAATGATACTAAATGGACAAAAAATATATAAAGACACACCAAAGTGATTATAATAACTAATGGAATGACATATAATATTTTCGAAAACATTACGGGTTCGGTGCACGAACATTCTATCAGCCATTTAAAGACCACTTTTTTTTCTCGAGAAAATGTTTGATGTATTAAAATCCGTCTAATATTATACTAAACTACCTCTTTGTGTTAACAATACACGTGTGCTATTTTCCTGTAAACTTTATAACTAATACATAGTATTCCTTAGCTTTCATCGGACTTGTACGGTGCTCAGGGTGCTCACTTAAAGGTAGCTAATTTAAAGGAAAATTATAATAAAAATGTGTAATAACAAATAAAACTTTTCCACGAAAACTTTGGTAATAGCTGGAAATAGTTTTTAGAGGACAGAATTCCATCATTATATGGGTTAGGGTTAGAGCCAGTTAGGCAGATCAATTATTATTACCTGGGAGGATATTTTTTCTTCAATTACACATGAATATTTAATGATTTCGTGATACTTTGCATTCATTAGATACTATACGAGAATGAACCGTCAGTCTACAGCAACCAATACAATGTAGATTCAAAGTTATTGTTAGTAGTGCTCTGAAATACTGCCAATAAGCTAGCGAGTTCCTGCATCATATAACAGGGAAAAGAGTTGAAAGACTCGCTAAGGTCCTGCGGTTAAGGAGTGGAAACTAATCTGAAACTGAAATACTTCACTTTTACTAATAATTATTTCATAGTGTGTTATACAAAACACCAGAACTATTTGAAATAGTGTGAAAATGTCACTTGAGCGGAATTTCTGATCAGCCAGATACGCCCATTTCAATACTTTACGAACCCAAGAGACAGCTAGGTGAGGTTCGCTTATATATATATTTTTACATTATTCAAGAAAAAACATAACTAGATGCCTACTTGTAACGTATAAATGTATTAATATTTAATTTTAGTACTGAAAAATATGTTTCTCCAAGAAAAAAACGAAGCATGAATACGAGCTGCTAAAATTTTAAAAATTCACATTTTTCTCAACCTCCAAAGACTGAATCGATAAATCAATATGTAGACTTTATAAATGAATTATTAATTTTATAGTTTAGAAAGAAGGAGGGTTTCCTGTAAAAAACTAGAAACGGATTAAACCATGTATTA
>JAAXOA010001881.1:0-14618 GCA_036561885.1 Salina celebensis | reverse complement strand
GTGTTTGTACTTAGCCTTCGATAATCCTCGACTACGTTTTGTTAGAAAAGATTTAAATATTATGGTCATGATTTAAAACATTCTTTAAAATAGTAGCATCCGTTGCCCAAATTGTTTGGTACATATTTTTTAAAATAAGTAATTCCCAAGCCTCCTGATATACATTTCCAAAACTTTACAGAATGGTTGCATACATCAATTGGAGGAAACTTACTAGTTTTTGCTGGAAGGATGTAACTGGCACAAAGCTCCTTGTCCGGATGAACCAGTTGGTCTACAGTATATTTACTTTTATCCACGTGATACTTGCAAACCAACGTTGCTTTAATTTGATCATCCGACTCTCCATTTTGCTTGGCAAGTTTTACGGACCATGGTTTTCCGTTGTATGGATCCGGACATTTTTCAACACATACCTATTGATTGAAGGATAGTACAAAAACGGTTATAGTACTACAATGCGCATGTAGACTGTGTATTATATTTGCTGCCAGTGTAGAGACTCACCTGCGGAGTCCGACATCCATAAACTAGTACATTTCCTGAAGCACACTTCGTGATGTCAAAAAAGAAAAGATAGCGTTTGTCTTTAACGGGCTCATCTTGCCCACATTTCTGTCCCAACGAGTCCACAGGGTAAACCAAAATGGATGGATCGCCTCTCCGGAAGGCTAAAATATTCATACAGTTATTGCTTATTTATTGTCAAGTTCTTGTCACGCCATTGTTTCCATCAAAATAACGACTTACCTACAACGGCGATCAGGCACCATCCCAAAATGAAGACCACCAGCATGAACAGACATATCACATCGGTACAACTCCGTCTTTCGATCGGTCCGTTAAATTTAGGGTCAAACTCCTTTGGTTGTCCTAAAATCGATAAAAACATGTTGTTACATGTGACACTAATGAGCATAATCTCAACTCTTAATTAAGAAGTAAGCAGTGACTTGTTACTGTATTGTTGAGTTTGTCAAATTTTTCCATGCATTATCTACCAGTATTGACTCAATGCTAGTAATCTGACAACACCTTTAAGCAATATCGATAATATATTTTGAAAATACCTATCCACCTTCGCCGACGATGATAATCGTCATCGTCATCTTGTTTGCGTGCACCCATTTCAATTCGGAATATAAAGCTTTAATAATGAAAGTCGGTATTGCTTTCTATTAAAGAAAAGTTTTAGTCTGAACCTGACATTGTCAATTTTCTGAATACGCTTCACATTTTTTTAACTGAAAAGACGTCCACTTATGTAATATTTTGGTATTCTCTAAGATTCTCTAAATTAAACTGAATTGAATCACTTGTCAACAACTTTTTAGGAGGCTGCCGGTGTTCATAATATAGTTGAGTAGCGAAATCTTCATGTAATATACTGAGAAACCTGCTAACTCATTCCAATTAGCTTGTTGACAACGCTCAGCTCATGTTTGCCTTTTATCATTTTTGTGCTTGGAGTTTTTACAGTTTGATAACGTTACTCTATTAGTCATTCTTTGATGGAGACAGACATTGGTACAGAGCTGGTGGTATGCTTGTCCGTATTGACATTGACAATCTTAAATGCATGTACTTATTCGCATGGCATAATAACTGCATGCAAGACTTAAATTTAAAGTCGTGAACGTGAAACGCATATCGTTTCCCATAGTGACATTTTTACACATACCTTGTCAAATAACGTACCTTGTAGAACAAAAAATGTTTATGGATACAACTGAGGCATGCTATGATAAATCAATTTAAGAAACATTAAAATCCGTTTAGTCCAGCCAGATTCAACACATTCATTTAACATTGGTAGAAATACTCCATACTTGCTGCAATGCAGTCTGTTTTACGTGTGACGTGCAACGTGCATAAATTCGATCACGTGAATGTTTGATCAAACTAATCTCAGTCAACAGTCAGATAACAACGTTTTTAATGGCAACCACAGCACTTCGTTTGTTTATAAACAATAAATAGTTTAATCTGGGTATCTATGACTAATCAATGGATTTTATTGGATAACTGAGTTATCAATGAAACAGTTTAACCATTCTTGCGAACACGCAAACAAACGTTAACATACGTCAAACTACTTTCTTTAAGATTCACTATCTGGGTTACCGATGTATTAAATTTTATAAAGTAAGCGGGTTACCAAATACTAAACCACCAAAAATGTTTTTCTAATCATCTTGCAAAGAAAGAACCATCCGTGTATAAAGCATGTACACTGCTCAAATCTTTGAATGTATTTGAATATTTGTGTATGCTTAATCAAACAAGTTGTATGTGAGATGCCGGAAATACTTCCGGAACTACAAATGCCACATTTACTCCATCGTAGTCGTTATAAGTTAAAAGAAGGGGACTGTTTAGCAAATTAAACTTATCGCTTCGTTTTATCTTCANGGGGACTGTTTAGCATATTAAACTTATCGCTCCGTTTTATCTTCACGTGAAAGTACAGTATTTCTATGAGTAATACAAGCTTACCATCGTTTTCACTGGCCGACACCGCTTGGCCTTTGCAGCAAGAAGATCCCATGTTTCAAAATCTCCGATCACTTTGAGTGGAACAACCAAATAATTGTCACTTTGGCACTTCACGCAAAAACTACCATGACTGTATTATTATAAAGCAATGGATAAACTTGCTTTCAAAACCTACAATTTCTCACAATTTCCTTGGAATACTGGTGGTAATTAAGACCTTAATTTTCACAAAAACAGAAGAATTTGAAACAACATTCAACGTCATTGGTCTTCAAAACACTAAGTGCAACTATCACGTGCTGCTACTGCTATGCTGGTATCTTAGCAAGTCACTTGTTCCTTGTAGGCTCACATCATCAAGGACACAGAGAGCCTTTTCACCTACTTCTTTTTTAATATCCTTCTCATTGAAGGCATCCAGCCTACAGAGCTTCCACTAATGAATCTGTTTGGATAGTCATATAAGAAGGACTAGACAGACAAAATTTAATTTGAGAATTTGTATGGTCTGTGTATTTATAACAAGTAGCAGCTAAAACCTAAGACCATGATATTTTCAGTTTCTATAAAACATGAAAAGATTCGCGAATATCGCGACAACACAGTACACGTTTTAATGTGTTAGGGACTATGGAGACAGTTTAAGACGTCAACTATATTAGACTACATGTGTAAATTGTATTTTATATAATGCACAGTCCCTACCGTCAGCTCTTTTGTGGTTTTGTTTATAGCCTAAACAACCAGACACACTGGTCAACTCAATCACGTATCTAAGATCTCACTCATCGCACACAGCTTCAACTGGAAATTCCATTAGTTTCCCAGAAAACTCGATTCAGGGCAAATCTATAGATTTTATTAAGCCACTCAACATCTCAGTATGCAAAAATATGTTAGACTAACAAGAACAAAGATATTTACTTTGGTGCATAGTACCATAGTTACCAAGTTATAGTACTTTGGTAGTGAATGCTTGAAAGTGAGACAGCACAGCGTCTCTCTCATCCGTAAGCATGAAACGAAGTATTACAAGCGATATCAATAAAAAATGTATGGTTGGAGATATATGATTGCCGAGAGCAAGCACAAATCAAGGATATTTTAGCAAAAAACATTGGTGTTAGCTTGCAATAATGAAACAACATCTGTTTCTCAAAAAGTGTATTACTCCATAACTTTTTTTTTGCTGGAGGTCCTTCGTCACCGTCACTATTGAGACAAACGCGAATCTTTCGTTCCACCACACGTTGTATTGGAAGGTAACCTCAATACTGCAGCGTTGGTAATATTTGTATTATGAAAATATTCGAGCAAAAACTTGCAACTACAACATATTGATTATAACTCAAGGAACCATTCTAGTCATAAACCTCCTGCGAAATTGTCACGATTTGCCCCCTAAGTCATGAGTTGAGATAAAGTAAAAAAACATAGGATCTAAATGACAGTTTTCAAGGACGTTTTATGAGAGTCTTTTGGTTAAATTAGAAATTTTGGCAAAACAATGAAAAAAATATCACCATCACCGGTGTACATCACCATTCCTTTGTTTTGATAGCTTTTGCTATGACTTCCACTTTCTGGGCATAACACCTTTACGTGCAGTATGACATGACGCTTGCATTACGAATATATCTGCATTTCTGATTTCAACATGATTGCAAAAGCGGAATTAGACTAATGTATTTTTTAAATTCCTGAAGTACCACAAAAGACGAATTTATAACTGAAGGAAGAGTAACGAAGATATGTTACGTAAATGAGTGAGTACTATATGTATATCTACATTTTCATCTCCCAAAATAGGAATATAATCTGCACCCTAAAGTTACATGTTTCTTCTTAACTGTTACAAAAGAAAATGCAATCAGAAGAGAGCTTTTTGTTTCTGTTGGAGATAACCTTTACTTCACTTTTTTTTATCCTAAACAGTGCTGCTCTTCCATACTATAAAACTCTTTTAAAAATGCATGCCACCACCTGTCAATTATCTTACTGTAGGTTCGATCAAATGTAACAACCGATACTGTCAACTGTGCTGTTTTCACTGCAAAAATAACTATTTTTATGGCAGATTTTGTTTTATTAATCCGACAAAGTGCACTGCACAAGAATGCCTTCTATCGATGGAGACTTTGTGAAATGTCTATTGTTGTTGCTGCTGCTGTTCCAAAATAATGTTGGCTTTCATGAAAACCCGATGGTGAACTGGACAAAGCATTTAGGCCAGCGCTCCTCCATCGTTACATTTTTCACATGACAGTTAGCACTGTTTAGAATGACACACACGACCAACAACACGAGGAGCAGACCAAACAGTACTAATACTAAACACAATTAGTTTGTATGCTAACACTATTTCCCTTGTTTGCTCTTTGTTAGTTCAATAGAAGAATTCAATTTCGAGAGTACAATCAGCGATTCCAATTTGGCTCACTCTTCAAAAGAAACTCGTTACGGTGAAGTAAAAAAGATAATGGGATTGTAGAAAACGACTGAAACTTCCAAACTAACATCGAAGAACCTTCATATTAGAATGACATAATACACGCAGTAAAGTTTGTTCGATATCAAACTAAAATTTTAGGAGCTGTTGAACTGAGCTTGGTATGACAGAATAAGACATGCAACGATGAAAAAGTGAGTGCGTGTTAGGTACTAGTACACACTGTAGGTTTACGCGAGTTGGCTTCAAGCAGTCTTTATTACTACAAAATAGCATTTTCACACTGATTACAGTTAAGCGTAGAGTGCATTAGACTGGTGTACATTAATAGAGCTGAATGGTTATTAGGTGTTTTGTTCCTTTACTTGGAACAATATGAGGAGAGCATAGTTTTATTTTTATTCTTTGAACGAAATAGCATATTTCTACAAAGAACAGAATGATTTTTTTTCTTGCTTCGGGATTAGTCATTTTATAATTATTTGTCTTTCACCTGACGCTTTAGTCATCACTCCTCAAGAGTTATGCACGGATGCATTGCACTATTGCTGGTGTCACTACAATACTCGCATCAATGCATTACCAAACAAATGTTTACTTATCATGTAGTAAGATTTTGTGCAATCCTCTGCAACAAATTCGAAATGCTCTATGTATTGATATTGTTTACAAGCTTACTCCAAAAACCCACGAGTATCGTGTTTCATTAAGGCTTATTAGCTGTCGTTATTGTTATCGTTCGAAAATTGGGAATCGATTACATAAAAGTTGCACAACCTCTCCACAATTCCCTGTAATTTTAAAGTGGATCAATAGGAATGCAAGTTACTTCTGGTACACGTTTGAATCATACATACAGTTTTCTAGTTCATAGTTGAAGGAAGAAACCAGCATTTAGCAAAATTTTGCGAAGGACTACTGAATAGAGTTCTCCGTTGATACAACAATGCCTTTGTGATTTTCGTATTGCATTGCAACACAACATATGCCTTTCGCTTTAGATATGAAAAATAAATTAATGATTTGGTATGTTCCAATTTCCCACATTGAGACAATAGACAGAGCACCAACGTTAACTACTAGATACCCTGAATATGAAACTGAAAAATGATAACGATAACATTCTTCATAGCGTCTTTATAGATACATAGCATCACGAATTCATTGTATGGAGGGCATTCAGCCATATGGCCAATTAATGAAATTTTAAACTAAACATTTTTCCAGGTTGTCATTTACCAAGTTTATAGTTAGAATTATATTCAACTGCCAACTGTTATAAGTTATAACCAAGATACTACGTAGAAAGAATCATCTTCACCATTTGAAAACTGTTAAGAAGCAAACAAAGAGATAGCAGCCATCGATATGACACAGCATAGTGAAGGTTCCATGGAAAGACCCATTTTACTGTCACATCAAACTGTTAGCCAGCGGTAATACATCTGTTATTTTGTGTTGCTAATTGCTTTAGAAACATGCATAGCATCACGGAACTCCAGTATATTCATATTCATAGCAAAAACAGGTTGATATGGTTGCTAGTTTATGAGGTTGCTTTAAAGGCTGCATGATAGTATTCTCCAAGGAAAATTAAGTAGCTTTTTAAAAAGATACATTAGTACATTTTTATTTTTGTCCGGTTTATTGAACATTCAATTTTCTCAGTTGTAAGTGTTCGGTTTTTAAATCTATGGCTTTTGTAATTTATAATATTTTGAAACAGAAACTAAACGAACATCAAGTATCCGTGAACAGCTACAAAAAAATTATATCATGCGAAATATAGATTTTCATGCGTGACGCTTGAAATGCTATTTTCATTTAAGTGTCATGCTACACTTTCCTCAACACAAATGCATTAACACATTTACAGTAAAAAAGCAATTTATGTCATACATACCATACTTTCCCGAACGATCAACTTCGTCCCCAATATAGTCCTGGAATTCTTCCGCAGACACTTTTGCACTCATTTTTGAACAATCTTATAACAACTCTTGGAGGAGTGTTTCATGCTTATCGTTCGCTTAAGTTTTTTTGTCTTTAGCTTGTTTGTTTTACTGATTTACTATCAAACAAAGTGCTTCTAATTTCATGCACCAAACACTTGGCCACCCATTACGTATTTCACAGTTGGCATTTCTGAAAACTATCATTTGCACTTAGCACTTAAAACATTTCACCGATAATGATAGATTGGTTAAAGAACACTTTGAAGCGAAAATTCACAGACAACAGCAAACAAGACTGACTAATATACGGTAAGTACCAAGAGTAAGTTGAAGTTTATATGTGTCAGAGTGTCATTACACTGGAGTCTTTTGGGTTCTTCAGGGCTGATTGTTGCGTTGCGACCCAATTACAAGAAATCTACAATGCAGGACTACCTGCCCGCGCTATGTTATAGCTATGGTATGGACAATGCTATGACTGGATTCGGAACCCGGTACAACCTTAGCCCAAAAATGTGCATATGTTGTTGCTGCTTCAAGTAAACACAAAGGACCAACCATGACCACGCAACCCTCATAACAAACAGGCAAAAGCTATCACAAGAAAATTAAAGAATATGTCTGATGTATATACAAACATGTCTCTCGAAAAAGTTTCTACTTATAACATAATGCCAAACTCCTCATAGTAAAAAAAGAATACTCCGAAACAGAGACACCGGAATATATGTATGTACATAACATGAACATAGTACACACATGTCTCAACAGAAGTCGAGTCGAATCCTTCAAATAGAAAATTGGAGTCGATTCCTTATGTCACCAGCAGTCTTCTACAGAAATATGAAAAGAAAAACGAAACTGGAGCTGTGCCATTTTCGCTGATGAAATATTCGTTGAACCAGAGTTTTTCTTGTTTGTGCATTAGTCAAAGCTTCCATGTTACATTCCGACAAAAATGTGTAATTCATTTGCATGTAATAAGCGGGTTGATACTTCGTTTGGTTTTTGAATTCAAACTGAAAATGTCACAAAAATTAATACCTCAATGCAAAGCATACAAGTATGTTTTTCAAGGAGAACCTACTGATTAGCAAAGCAATTGGCAAACCTGCAAATGTCGTATAGCAATAGAACTACAAATGGCTCCATTTAAGTCCACAATGCAACTCGAAGATCAGACATGTAATACTGAATATTTGGATAGGACGATTGTCAAGTTTTTTAAATATTAAGATTAATTCTGGACCCATTGTCGAAGCAAAGGCTGGATTTTTGGCAGATTTAATAAATTAATTTAGTAATCAATTTACATGCAAACAAAGAAACTCGTCTCTGCGACAGCTGCATTTCTACCTAAGCTAACTCTTCATTTTTCCTTACAAATACACGAATAAGTGTATTTAATTGCCATGTGATATGATCAATGAGCAAAATGCTACTAAGCAGTTCATTTATACAGAGTAAAAATGTCATTCTTATATTCCTTCACTGTGGAAACTCGTAAGTGCTTTGCTAAGTGAAAGTATGTCATGAAAAATTATGTAGGTATAGCGGTTAAGTTAAGTGAAAGCAAAAGGTTCGTTCACCTAAGCAATATAGTAGCATGACTTCAGTAGTAGTGCATGTCCAAAACCGTCGTGTCATGAAAGTCTTCGAACATGCTGGTAAATTGAAGTTTTCCCCGATCGATTTTCAACCGTTTTGAAAAAATGCAAAGGGATACATTTTAAGACTCAGAGAAAGCAGTCCGACATGTGTATAACATACATAGAAGCGTTAATTTATCTCTGCAAATATTAGTTGTTATGTACGAAACTAAACATCGCTGTTACTTCTCACGCATTACATTTCATTATTATTTCAAAGAAAGAAAAAGATTAAAACAAATTATTTTTTATGTTGGAACCACCAATGAATACGGTTTATGTGACCAAACGTATTAGTAAAGTTTCTAAACGATTTTCTTTAGTTTATAGCTATTATTCGATTTTTGTAAAAAGAATACAAATTTTATATAATTTTATATACGAAAGGAAACTTGTAAAAGGCTATGGCTACGTAACATGAATATCTTAATGCATGTGCCATCCACGCATAATTCTGCGTGCTACGCAAACTTACGATGACAACTACTCACATGTGCGCCAAGTCAGAGTTTGTATAAAATCATATGGTTTTCCTTGTATACCATGGTATATGTAAAGTAAAATGGTTTATTTTGTCGTGTGTTCCTCAGACCATTAACTGTTCCTGTTAAAAGTAAGAATTGGAAAGAATTTTAAGAGGTTTTAGCTTATAGGGCTTTGAGCAATAATTTTTCTATTGTCATTTAAAGAACAATGGTATAATACAAACCAAGGCAAAAGTTACAGTCACCCAAAATCATGTCGACATCAAACAGTAGTATTTTGGGATTTGACATTTGGGGTTTATTCGTAAGCTCTTCAGATCGACTTGAGACATTCCAAGGTAAGTATTAAAGAACCAAACAATTTTAATGTACACAACATAAAGGAATTTATACACCCATGTTTGTATGACTAATTGTGCTTATATTGAAATCGGTAACGGTTTTTAGAAATGTGGAATCGAGTTTTTGTATGGGCGTTTGTATCATCTCTTGTGGTCCATGTTATTGGTGCATTAATTGCATTTGGCACATTACGAAAACATAGGGTTGGAAGGTATGGATTAATGCTGATTTTCTATAAATGTGTGGTTTCAGCCGGGAATTTAATTTTTAATGTCCTTGATATTGCAGGTTTTTTCCTTTGTTAGTGCTCCTCATGGGTGTCCTCAATCCTGGCACAACGGGTTTAATAACTAGTGCTGCAATAGCGTTTATCTATAAGGCCAGTTCACTTCAAATGACGCCATTCTACGCGTTTGTGTACGGAGTCGGTCAAACAGGCGTGGCGGCTGCATTTTCGTTCACCAGGATACTGGCGACTCTCTAATGATATTAGTTTGAAGTGAATTTACCTCGCAAACTATTATTATACGTATAGCATAATTGACTGCAGCATGCTGCCATAACTGACAAATGAAAGTTCAGATCGATTTGAATTTGTGATATAAAACTCTTAACCATTGGAGTATTAGGGACGTGGTATAAAGATAGATATTAGTTTGTTTTTGTATTAGGTATATTTATAGTAGAATTAATTATCGCGCGCTAAAACTGACAAATAGACGTTGTTTTTGCTTGTCAACTGCTCTAATCCACCCGAATGTATCGTTTTCAGCATGAATATACCAAACCCCTCGGTTATGCATAATTTACAATATATTATTTGCTGTGGAAGACATGTTCGGTTAGTTTCTTTTCTAGTTTCTATGGATAAAAAACCAAGAAAGTCGTTACTTTGGAAAAAGGAATAAATTGAACATTAAGTCAAACCAGTTATATATTTTATTTGAAACTTGTATTTACGCTCGACTGATAAAATATTTTGAAAACATATTTTTCATTAAATATAATCCCGACTCTACGCAATACCAACATTTTACAAACAACTACACTCAAAGCATAATGAAGAATAATATAAAACGCTATCATTCAAACAAAATTTTGGTTGAAAATTGACAAAGCAAGGAAGATGCACAAGTTTTAAATAGTATGTATGCAACTTATATTACATATAGTCCTTAATTGCATATACAAGAACTAACCACCTATAATTCATTAATAGAGTATTTTAATCCAGTAAATGCTAATAGTCGAGTAAAGTTAGCCTAAACTATGTACAACAATGGTCCAGTCAACCAGAAGAAATAAATGTATAAGATGTAACAGTGACAGTAATCAAAGTAAAAGATTTCTTTACACTTTAAGCAACAAACAATTACAGGTACTTAAAAAGTTATCGAACATTGACTTAAGTTGGCAATTCCTGCTGAAAAATTTACAACTCATCAACTCTTGATGAAATTGAAGGTGATGGGGATCTGGAGATGGCACGTCTTTCTCTAGTTTCGTTAGTTACGATTGTTGTTAGTGTGTGCTCAGTACTTGGCCCTCCAGTGTCTAACGACGGAGCCGATGGTACCGCGGTTGAATCTTGTTTTGACTGGCCAGCCAAGCGCTCTAGTTTTTTCTTGCTCACAAACCGTTTCCAAATTATTTGTATGACTCGTGCACAGTACTCTTCTCTTTGTCTCCAAAGAGTTGAAGATATTGGTTCATATCCGGGTCGCTCCTGATGCATTTGAACCTCATTAAGCTCTGCAGCGTCCTCAATGGGATTCCCTTTCCTCGCGAAGAAGTCTCGTGTTAATGCATCCAATATATCCACGCAATACATCATGTCACCTATAATGAAAATATAACTTGAAAAGAAACTAGAAACCCTTTGGCACTGGTTTTCATAACAGCGTACCTCTACAAATGGCTATGTCCATTGAAATAATTTTATATTTATTTGGCTTATGGATTTGTAACGGTGGCTCCAAAACATCCAGAAAATCTGACAATTGGTCGTACTTGATGTATTGACTTCCATCTGGATCGAACTGGGCCCATATTTCGTAATACATATCGTAGTCATCGTCAGTTAAACCTTCCTGGACTTCCTCAGTAGCTTGTGAGTAATTTTCCAAGATGACGGCGATATACATGTTTATAACAATCAAGAAGCTTATCACAAGATATGCCAGTAGAAATGCTATTCCGACTGTGGGATTTCCACAGTCTCCAGGTTTTCCCAGTTCAGGATCTGGCTTATCACAATCGTCTTCTTCTATGATGCCATTTAGTACATCATTCCAACCTAATTTGTGTAGAAAACCAGATAAAAAGTATGGTGAGGTGAGTCTCTTAACTAACTAGACAACGGATTTACAGTACCTGCTGAGGTGGACATTTGGAAAAGTAGGATCATCGATTGTCCGAATGTCTGAAAATTGAATACCTCGTCCAACCCACCCGGTTTAGGCCTTACATTCATGAAGAAAGACATTCCAAATATTGCAAATATGAACATAACCAAAAACAAGAGCAGACAGATATTGAACAAAGCTGGTAGAGACATTGCCAGCGCAAATAACAGGGTACGTATCCCTTTGGCTCCTTTCACCAGTCGAAGTACGCGACCGACTTTCGCCACACGCACAACTCTCAACAGGGTTGGTGAAACAAAGTACTTTTCGATTAGGTCGCTTAGTACCAAACCTAAGTGGAAAAGAAAGAAAAGAGTATCTCAATGTAATGCATCATGTAAAAGTAGCATTTTCTACACTTTCTTACCCAAGATAGACAGAATCACAACAACAAAATCTGTTCCAAAGAAAACAAACCGATTAGAAACATAATTCATTGTTAAAATTGAATATGCATACCAAAAAGATTCCAGGGTTCTTTGAAGTAGTGATATCGTAGAGCAAATATCTTGAGTAGACACTCCGATGAGAATATCCCAATAAAGAGGCCATTCAGGTAATCCAGCATTTGCTCCCAGCTCTGAAAGTCCATTTCAGTCAATGATTTAAAAATTCTCAAGCGAGATTACAAAATATCATTCACCTCTTTCTGCTTATAGTGATCCAAAGTCATGACCAACATGTTTAGCCCAATGAAAACCATAATGAGCATGTCGAACTTTTGATTTAGAATGATATCAAAAACGATCGCTTGTGGTCGCCACTGAAATCAAAATATTGGTTAATACAAAGGAGAAAACAAAATTAGGAAAAAGTCAATCCAGCATTGATGTCCTGGTTTAAAGAAATCACCTTTGGCCGTGGAACTGCTTTGAGGGGCTTCTTAGTGCCCATCTTCTTCATAGCGTTATAATACTTTTTCTGGTCTTCTGTCATAAACATTTCCAGGGAACCGCCAGCCTAGAGTTTAGAAAAAGGGTGTGTTGTATACGTACTTCGGTTATACGATCTTGTGTTAACAATTATGATGTTTTATATAAGGTCAAATGGAAGTTACCTTCTTTTTTTGCTCATTGAAGTTGTCAATGATCACTCCAATGAATAAGTTCAATGTAAAGAATGATCCAAATATGATGAATATGACAAAGTACGCATACATTGGAAAGTTGACTTCTCTGTGAGGCTGTTCATCTTCCTGTGCATAATATATTAAATTTTGAATGTTATTAGCAGTTTCTCGAGATTCATCTTTTAAAAAAAAAATTTCATTCCTTACATTGCGAGAGTCAACAGCGTCATTCATTATGTCAATCCAACCTTTGAATGTTGCCACTTGAAACAAGCTAAGATACGCTTTCCCAACATGGTCGAAATTCATTGGAGAATTTTCCCATGTCATGTTGTTAGCTAAGCATTCAGTTTTCCCTTTAATAATGCGAAAATCAGGTTTGGCTCCATCAATCGGATCCACACACTACATTAACATTCGCAAAACTTTCGTTGAAAATGTAAGTTCCATTTCCAAATGAAGCCCTCGGGCACTAATTAAATTTTGCTGTATTACCTTGTAAAATTTGCCATTAAACAGTTGTACACCCATGATTGCGAATATCAACCAGAAAATTAGACAAACCAGCAGAACATTGAAAATGCTCGGAATGGCTTGCACCAACGCGTTCACCACAACCTGTGCAAATTAAATAGAAGAGTTAATGGACGTAGATTACTGGAGTAACTTGATTTCGATTAGTACCCTCATTCCTTGCATTCTCGACATAGCTCGTAGAGGTCGAAGCGCTCTCAATGTTCTCATTGTTTTAAATGCTTGAACACCACCAGCTCCAGCTAATCCAGCTACAAAGTTGATTAACGATACCTATTGATATAAACATAATTAATTTCGTGAACAGATTCTGAGCATTCAGGTTCTAACAAAATGTCTTACCATCACAATCACAAAGTCTAGCCAACACCATGCATTAGTAAAGTAGGTGCGAAATCCCAGTGCAAGCCATTTCACCAACATTTCAAGTAGGAAAATTATAGTAAAAATCCTATCCATGTAGTATAGAATATCCGTAAGAACTGGGTTCTTTTGCAAGTGCACGTCTTCCAACGCCTTTGAAATATCAAAAATTATCCTTTGAGTTATAAGAGTTATCCTTTGTCAAAATAGACTAGAACTTAACCAATTAAACATACCAAGGCTAGTGATGAAAGCAATATCATTATAATAATGGCAGTTTCGAAATATTTGTTTTCTATCAGTCTGTAAGTTTTCAATCTTAACTGCGCCCACCCAATCCCAAATGGAGTATCATCTACAGCAAACATAGGAAATCTGTCATAGAACTCAGGCGGAAAGCAGTCTGCTGGATACTCTTCCTCGTCCTCCGTTTTTGCAAGGGCTTCGCCCATCTCTGTCTCAACCTCATGTTCTTCCAGTGCATCAAAGTCTTGGACGGAGGTGTCAACCTCGATCCCATCTGTAACACATTTTAATTGCGTTGTTTTAAGACTTATATCGCATAAAGTGTGTATGTCAATTACACGACGATCATCAATGGCAAATCACCTTCATCAAAATGTTTGCGAGGCCGAGTTTTATGTGAGCTGTATGACTTTATACTGGCGCTGTCACTTGCTCTCCGGGAATGACTATGAGAGTTGGAACCTTTCATTTTAGTAGTTCCGTTTTCAATTTGCCCATCAGCGACAACTGGAGGTTGTCCAGCTGTCAGGTTGTTCACATTCATGACAAGTCGAGCTTTTTGCTTCAGTCGTGGTTTTGGTTTTTTCTTCACGTCACCGCCTGGATAGCATGAGAATTACAGAAA
>JAAXOA010001880.1:0-14622 GCA_036561885.1 Salina celebensis | reverse complement strand
CAATTTGCAACCCCCAAAATATCTCTGCACACTGCTGCTTTGCAATTGTGCAAGTAACGCGTAAACAAAGATGCCAGCTGAGCGACGAAATCGAGTCTTCCCATTGGTCGCTCTCTGTTGTTGTACCAAGTACAAATTACCAAAACAAGAGAAAAACTGCCAAAAAAAAGGTAGTGTTGATAAACAAACAATCAAATTATTTAAAAACCCTTGTTATAATTAAGTTCCTGTATGTGCGTTTTGTGATTATGCAAATGAGTGTGGTGGTTTGTGTAAAGATGAGTGTGTAAAGTTAAATAAAGAATGGCGTTCGGGAGTGGAAATAACAGTACGAGCAGCGTTAAGTCGCACGGTTACAACGCGAGTAGCAATCAGAATGCAGTGTCAAGTCCACAGCAAAACAGTCAATGCAACAATAACAGCAGCGTCGTCGTGTCGCCTAGTAATAGTTCAGGACCTTTGGCTACTCCCAAGTACTATGATGGAGGGGGAAGCAGTAGTGGAGGGGCGGGAGGGCATCATCATCATCACTATCCTTATTATGGGAGGAGTAGAGGGGTCTTGTTTAGTGATGGGGCGGGAGGGGACTACACGGGGCAGTACAATCAGTTCAATGCAAGTGGTGGGGGAAATATGTCTGTTGGGGGGAGTGGTGGTGGGGGAGGACCTGGAGGAGGTAGTGGTGGTGGAGGGGGGCCTAGCAGAGGTGAGTTTTTTTATGTATTGTTGTTGTTTTGTTTTGCAAGCGATAACGTGGAAGAGTGGAGGAGTTGTGGAGTGTGAGTCGTCGTCGTCGAGGTCTGGAGTACTGGAAGTGGAAAGTGAAGAATTAGTTTCAAACTTTAAGTTGATGGTTTTGTAAACCATTCACGATGAGTGGCTGGAATTTGTGTCAAAGCGTCATGATTTTTCCATCGATTTGAATGTCTGTAAGTCTGTATAGTCTAGAAAACTGTCTTAATTGTGGTCAGCGTTTGCTATGTACATGTGGGTGTTAATCTAAATTGTTGTGTATTTACCAACCAGTTCAAGGTCATTAGCTATAAAATGGCAAATTTTTTGTTATGATTGGTTAATATGTGGTTTTGGAAGCCAGGAGTGGCTTAAAAGGATGGTCGGCAGTGGTCTGGTTTCTCATTAGTGTTGGAACTCAGGATATGTGTTAGTTGTGGTTATGATTTTCTGGTAATTGCGATTAATAGAGTTTAGGTTTGTGGTGAAGGGCTCTGTATTTTGCGCCCAATTCTAATAGTCGAGAGAGTTTGGAACTAAAATGGTTTCCTGTTTGGAATCCACCGTTGTGTAAAGTTTGTTAAAGTTAAGAATTTGATTGCATTTGGAAGGGTCATAGAGTTTGGAAAAATTGTCATTTTTTGGTTTGCTAAAGGGTTAACGTTGATTATTAGATGTCTGTAGTCTCGGCAGCTTAGTGCTCCTCCTCGAGAGGAAGTTTGTTAATTTTGGGGTTTTGCGTGGTTCTTCAATCAATTGACAAAATGGCTTGTTTTCGGAGGGTAGCTATAAGTTGGCGCGTAGTTTTTTAATCAATATCAATGAATTTAGTGGAATATTGCAAAATTACTGTTTAAATATGATTGAGATTTTGTGTAAAAGTCGCATGCTGCGATAACTGTCGACAGCTTTTGAATTTATAGTGGTACCAAGTCGAGAGACGAATGAAACCAAATCTAAGATATCAATCGCAATGCAAGTTTTGTGTAAATTGTTATCGAGTTTTTGACCAGTTCTGTGTCTTTTTTTGTTTGAAAATTTTAGAATATTGAATATTAATGAAAATATGAATCGGATTAATCAAGAATCAATTATTGATTTGAATTAGATTCATATTATGAAAATTTTGTTTTGCTGGTGTAGGAGTAACGCTAGTTGTAGTTTTTTTTTTATGAAAGTTTAATGAATTGCGGGTTTTCAGTGGGTTAATTTAAACTATTTATGCAGCGATAAATTTCAACAACTTTGAGGCTTGTGGTAAATTTTAGGACTAGGTCAAATTTAATTATCTGTAAAAATGTTGATTAGTGTAGAGTTTCGAATGCGCGTTGTTGTGTCAATGTGTTGTGGATAGGAGGAAAGGGCTTGAGTCCATTTGCGAAAGGGTCACAGAGTTTGGTTCTTAAGATTTTTTCATTGGAGTTTTGATATACTAGAAATTACTTACGATCAATACGCGTGTATATAGTTTCTAAACAATGAATAGATTTGTCTGTCGCACATGCTGTTGCAGATTTTCAACAAATTTTGTACAGTAGATGTTACGAATTCGATGTTACGGCCAATTTACACCAAATTTCGTACAGTATGTAGTTACTAGGAGCCTTCTGTAGAGGATAGTTTAATAGGTTTTAACTTAAATCAGGTTAAATTTTATTGTTTTATATGAGAAAGATGTTTTTCGGTAGTCCAAGTTGAAAAGAACCTCCAGTCCTTGATTCCGTTGCGGATTTTGGCTTGATTCGTAGGGTTTGATTCATAGTGGGCAGAGGAAGTCTTGAATAGATCATTATGCGTTCTCATTCATTATGTGTCAGGAGAACCTATAGAACTTGTGGCAGTTGTTTCACAAGTTGGAACGTTGTTTTGGACAATTGGTCATTTATATAGATTTGTAGTTGGCACATTATTCAAAGCTGAAGGTCTTTGGTCTTTCATTCACGGAAACATATCAAATCTTTCGATTTCGAATCCCGTGCCTCCCATTTTTCTGCAAGTCGGGTTCGTTCAATTCATTTCTATATAAGTAGCTTCCGCTCACTGGTCGCTACCTGTCTAAAAAATTGTAGTAAACTCAGCCCATATACTAAATCTGTTGTAAGAACTGAATATGTCTTCTACTTTAACTCTTTCTTTAACATATTATCTTATGTAAACTGTAATCTTGGAACATGTCACACGTGTAGTTTACAAGTATGGAAATAATATTATCAGTTACCTACTGGGAAGCTCTGCATAATAAGTCTTGTTTGACTCAAATCACCCCATCATTAGTTTATACGCTGACAGGCGATTACATAACATGAATATGAAATCTCTCCGTTTACGAAACGGTCGCTCTCCGCAATCTGTCGTCCTTTTTGTTATCAACACGATCACGCTACCCCGTAGGCATGTAATCAAAGCATCTCTATAAAAACTAGATTCAATCTTATTATAAAACATATACTTTCCTAAAGAGCTGCACCCCACCGCACCGGGGCGACTAGCGAACGTGCTGCACACAAAGACGTAGTTTCCCATGAAACATTCTAACAATTTTCACGTGCAAGAACTGCAGCTGTCACGGTTTTTGTTTGGTCAAAGAAATTCGTTACCCGTGCTACGGGGTTTTTTTCTCCCTAGTAGAAACAGCAGCAGCTGTGTTATTTCCGCTATGGCTCCGACTCACGGAAAATACCCTAACGGTCGGGTTGTGTGGAGAAACACAATACTCTCTTTTGCACAGACGCGACCTACTTTTTACTTAGCACGCAGAAAAAATGGATACATTTTATTTTAACACAAAGTTTTAACCAGTGATAGTCAATATTTAATTAATAGTCAGTTAGTCAATTATGTCGCTGAGCAGCGCGTTCAGTGCGTCAAAGCTGCAGACGTACCAGAACTTCCAGACGGACCTTGTGACGTTGTTGAACGACGTCCCGTCCGCGACCGTGCTCTGTAGCAGCGACGACGATGACGACGACGACGTCGACTCGGACGACGACGCACACTCACGATATAGTATTTTATCAGCGTTAACCTGCTGCGGCAACAATAACAACGACGAGCTCATCGATAACTGTAAATATACAAACGTGCTTGTTTAAACAATTGTTTTCTAATCAATTATTTCTGTAATTTCCAGACCTCAACGCTTCGGAGCGTCAGCTGCTGGACCAGATCCGAGCGCGAAAGGCAGAGCTATTGTCAGAGATAGCCCAGCTCCAAGACGAGATCGACAACGTCTCGAGGGAGCTGCTGTTCAAAGACGACGAGGTGAAGGGCCCTGTACACTCCCACGTAGATAACAACGTCCCGCTAGCGGACATTGAAGTAGACAATCTGTCCGAGTGCGGCGAGGACAAGCCACCAAATACCGTTACGCTAGGCTCTGAATTCAAGCACGTCGAGTAATTCGAGTAAAGAAAAGGACAGGTTGAAGCTCATGAGCCTCGGGTGCAAGAAATTCAACATGGATCCTAAGAAAGGGATCGAGTTCCTCATTGAGAATGGGCTTCTCAAGAAAGACGATGAGCAGGACTTTGCGCTCTTTCTTTACAGAGGGGAGGGGCTCAACAAAACTGCTATTGGGGATTACCTAGGGGAGTACAGTCCCTTTAACGAACGCGTACTCAAAGCTTTTGTTTGTCTACACGACTTTACCGATCTCATACTCGTGCAGGTAATGCCAACGGATATTTAAACGTTATTGTGTTATTTGTTGGTGGTATTTAAATGTTGTTTGGTTGATCTCAGGCGCTGCGTCAGTTCCTGTGGTCGTTCAGACTGCCTGGAGAGGCGCAAAAGATTGACCGGATGATGGAGTGCTTTGCTCAACGCTACTGCCAAAACAACCCTGACATATTTTCAAACACTGACACCTGCTACATCCTATCCTTCGCCATCATCATGCTCAACACCAGTTTACACAACCCATCCGTTAAGGTAAATGCATACAACCTCATTTACTAACCCTCCATTTACATTTAATTATACCTCTTGTGTTACTTCATCTATCTCGTTACAGGACAAACCAACGGTAGACACGTTCATAAGCATGAACCGAGGAATAGACAAGGGCGGCGACGTCCCCCGCGAGCTCCTAATCTCACTTTTACAACTCGATCCAGTCAGAACCTTTCAAGATCCCAGAGGACGACGGTAACGACCTCATGCACACGTTTTTCAACCCAGACAAGGAGGGCTGGCTCTGGAAGCAGGGTGGTCGGTATAAGACGTGGAAACGCCGCTGGTTCATACTAAACGACAACTGCTTGTACTATTTCGAGTTCACCACGGACAAGGAGCCCAGAGGTATAATTCCGCTTGAGAACGTTAACGTACGTGAGATAGAGGACAGTGGAGGTTCGAAAGCAAAGCAAAAGTACTGTTTCGAGCTGTACGCGACGGATGGGAGTGAAGTTATTAAAGCTTGTAAGACGGATAGTGATGGGAGGGTTGTTGAGGGGAGGCACAAGTTTTATCGTCTTAGTGCTGCGAGTGAGGACGAGCGGGCGAGTTGGGTGAAAGCGCTCAAGCAGAGCATCTCGTACTCGCCATTTTATGAGATACTCAGGAAAGGGGCGTCTGGTACGAGTTTAAGATTGCGCGAGTAATATTTAAACAGTTTATTAAAAAATAAATTAAAAAGTAACGTTTGTTTTGTAAAATTTGTATTTATTTTCTTTTCGATAACGCGTCTGATAAAAACTGCATCGCCGTGTCCAGGCCCTCTCCTTTTAGTGCCGACGTCTTGAAGATCTGGAATGTTCGGTTTCTAGTTCGGATTCATATACAAAGTGCATTTACATTAGTATACTTTGCATATCAGCTGATTATAATTTTTTTTAGTCAAATTACTCACTTGATTTGGTCTAGCCCGAGCGCCTGGTGAATCTCCGTAACTGTCAGGGCCCTGCAGAGTTACATAATTATTATTACAAGCTCAAATATAAAGAAACGGCTAACATGAGGCATTTGAGTCTCACCCCTCCATATCCTGTTTGTTGGCGAGGACAACGAGGATCGAGTTCCTGAGCTCGTCCTCGTTGAGCATGGAGACGAGCTCCTGCTTGGAGGTGGACAGCCTGTCCCTATCCGCCGAATCCACAACGTATATGATCGCGTCTGTGTTGGCGTAGTAGCAGCGCCAGTACGGTCGGATAGACGTTTGCCCACCAAGATCCCACACCTGGAAACTCAGGTTCTGGTACTGCACCTGGAGAAACAAAAACACAAAATTGTTTTATAATTCTTCACGTTTGGGTTAATATTCAAAAGTTTCGAACAATCGTACCTGTTCGACGTTGAAACCGATGGTCGGGATAGTCGTCACCACCTCGCCCACCTGGAGTCTGTATAAACATCACAAATGTGTTAGAACAAAATAATCTCAATTAAAGGTTTTAAACAATCGTACCTGTAAAGTATTGTAGTTTTTCCAGCATTGTCAAGCCCTAGCATGAGGATCCTCATCTCCCTTCCTCCAATCAAACTCTTCAAGTAAGAAAATAACCCTCCTGTAAACCAACAAACCAGTATATTTAAAACAATTTTGAAACTCAACAGGTGATTGATTAAACTTTTAAACTTACCCATGATTTGAATTTACGTAAAAAATGAACAGAATTTAAAGTAAACGCCAGACACAAGATAGGGAAATCTACAAAATAATCTCAATTAAAGGTTTTAAACAATCGTACCTGTAAAGTATTGTAGTTTTTCCAGCATTGTCAAGCCCTAGCATGAGGATCCTCATCTCCCTCCCTCCGATCAAACTCTTCAAGTAAGAAAATAATCCTCCTGTAAACCAACAAACCAGTATATTAAAAATATTGAAACTCAACAGGTGATTGATTAAACTTTTAAACTTACCCATGATTTGAATTTACGTAAAAAATGAACAGAATTTAAAGTAAACGCCAGACACAAGATAGGGAAATCCGAAAGACTAGATACTCCTTAAATTTTAACGTTTAACCGTGGTTCTCACATACTTTATTTTCGAAAATACTCACCCCTTCAGAGTTAAAAACTTTAACATTGTTTTTCATCAGTTGTTTACTTTTTGACGTGAGAGAAAATATTATTATCATCAGAATTTTGTAACTTTGGGGAACGCGGGGATTTGTGAGGGTTTTTTGGGGATACTTGATACGTCTCTATGAGTATGCGTTCATGTTAGATTTTGTTTACAGGAAACTGTATAGCGAAACAATGAGTTAAGTCTCGCATCTCCCCGCCCGGCACGACTCTGCGATTCAAAACTACACAGCACGCCGGAGATCACAACAGCAGCAGCTCAGGACAAGTCTTCTGTACACAAACCTAGAACAGAGTGGAGAATAAATTAGTAATTTTTTGTAAACTAATTTTGGAAAGTTAATTAATCATGGCCGAGGACTGGGATGGTACTGGTGACGTTGCCGCGGCCTTGTAACTTTGGGGAACGCGGGGATTTGTGAGGGTTTTTTGGGGATACTTGATACGTCTCTATGAGTATGCGTTCATGTTAAATTCTGTTTACATCAAACTGTATACCAAACCAATGCGTCATTTCTCGCATCTCCCCGCCCGGCACGGCTCTGCGATTCAAAACTACACAGCACGCCGGAGATCACAACAGCAGACGGCTCTTCTACAAGCAAACCCAAGTTCGCTACACCGTGGGGTGAAAGTAATTTACTTGTTTTTTGTAAACTAATTTTGGAAAGTTAATTAATCATGGCTGAGGACTGGGATGGTACTGGTGACGTTGCCGCGGCCGCCGTTGCTGCTCCAACTGCCGTGCTCGCCGAACTTCCGGAAATTAAATTGTTTAACAAGTGGAGCTGTGACGATGTTCAAGTTTCAGACATGTCACTTCAGGTAATTGTTACTTAATTTTGTTGATTAATAAGAGTATTCAGTAATGAGGTTTTGTTCAAAGTGTCCAGTTTTATAATGAGTTGAGATAATTAATGAAAAGTGTTAATTTGTTTTGTGTACAGGACTACATCGCGGTGAAGGAAAAGTACGCCAAGTACCTGCCGCACTCTGCTGGTCGCTACCAGGTGAAGCGGTTCCGGAAGGCTCAGTGCCCGATCGTTGAGCGTCTGACCAACAGTCTTATGATGCACGGGAGGAACAACGGCAAGAAACTCATGACCGTTAGGATCGTCAAACACGCCTTTGAGATCATCCACCTCCTCACTGGGGAGGTAAGAAACTTTATCATTTATTTCATGATTCAAAGTAACTGGAGTATTTAAACTAACAATTTAATGTTTTCTTATTTCCACAGAACCCACTGCAGGTGCTGGTGAACGCGATCATAAACTCTGGCCCACGTGAGGACTCTACCCGTATCGGTCGTGCAGGAACTGTGCGTCGTCAGGCCGTTGACGTGAGTCCGCTGCGTCGCGTCAACCAGGCCATCTGGTTGCTCTGCACTGGGGCTCGGGAGGCTGCGTTCAGGAACATTAAGAGTATCGCAGAGTGTCTCGCTGACGAACTCATCAACGCCGCTAAGGTATACATTCCAAATATAAATGCTTAGTCTTATGATTCAAATGTATTTAGAATTTATTTTAAACTGAATGAATTGTAAAATTGCAGGGATCTTCTAATTCGTACGCGATCAAGAAGAAGGACGAGTTGGAGCGAGTTGCCAAGTCTAACCGTTAATTCCTTTGAACTGTAAACAAGCTCCGACATTGAATAATAAAACACTTTTGTTTTTACTTCGAAACTACTCGGATGTTTTATACTAATTGTTTTGATTACTGATGATCTGTTAGTGTTTTGGTTGTAAGTTGGGTAAATTGGAATTGTTATGCAGTAGGTCATTGAAGTTTTATTGTAAGGATCCGTTTGTCAAACTAATTGATTTGTGATCAGCGTTAGGGATAGTTTCATAATTTTTAGAAACTTCATTTGGCTCATTTTATCGAAACTTCATACACATGTTGGGCTGGGCTTTCTGTTGGAGGTCTTGGAAAATTGGCGTTTCCGTTTGATAGATTGGAAGAGTTGTGTTAGGGATTCATTGGCTGGATTCGACTCATTTTAGAAACTATTCACATTTCTAAGACAAATATTTGGATGACAAGTCAGCTGTGCATCATTCGTTTTCATAATTATATTATTTTCTTGTTGATCCTATAATACCCATGGGCCCTTGGTGAAAATCTGAGTGTATCAGTAGATCAAGCTCCCTTCAAAGGCTCTGTAGCCTAAATTTCACATTTTTTAGTCTTCAAACACGACGGAAACGGATCAAACTCTCTTTTCCGCGTCACGTACTTTCTGCATGACCCCATTTCAAAATGATGGACAGCCCATGATTTTTAAACAAAGAACGCATGAGTCACACTTAAAAACTCGTCAAATATTCATCCAAACTCATGATTCGCCACAAATTAACGCCCTTTTCTGTGCCAAGTCCTCCAGGGCCCTTGGAAGATATCTGAGTGTGCCAACGTATTCGCCGTCCTTCAAAGGCTCTGTAGCCAAAATTGCAAACATTCAGGTCTTGAAACACGGCAGAAACAGATCAAAATCTCTTTTTCGCGTGACGTACTTTGTGCATGACCCTATTTCACGGAAATTTTCGCCGTTTTTTTTTCATTTAGTATGGCCATAATTTGAATTTTTACGACTTCAAATGCATCACGGGAGTAACTTTCACTTGGATACCATTCAAAATGGGTAAAATTTTAAGATTTTTAATGGAAAACACGACTGAATTCAAAGGCCGCACCATATTTTGATTTTTTACGGCATGTAATATATCAAGGGAATGTTTTTCACTCGACTTTTCGGTCAAAACGGGAAAATTCGAAACTTTAATCATGGAAGACTACTTGCATTATATTCCGAGTCAAAATTTGAATTTTTTCGGCTTAAAATACGCGAGCAGAATAATTTTTACTTCGATTTTCAGAAAATATGAAACTTTTTTCATGGAAAACACGGCCGAATAAAGGTGCCGGCTTTACTTTGAATTTATACGGGTTAAAAATACTTGAATGAAAAGAAGTTCCGTTCGGATTCCATTGAAAAACGGTAAAATTTCAAAGAAAGGGAAATGGCCGGGCTATAATTATTAGAATTTTTACGGCGAAATCAGTATGAATTTCAGTGCCTGATGAAAACTGAACACCCCAATAAATGCAATAAAACTACAACTGAAGATGACATGAACAGTTTTGTTTTTTTTTTGACACAATTATTTTGTTGTTTATGTATTGGGCGGTAGGATAATTCTGCATTGAAAAAAAGGGTGAAGAGAGTACAATTCTTAAAAATAAAATTTTTTCCTTAAAATATCGCTTCTTGTGTACACGAAAGAAAGAAAAAAAAAGTAAGTCGAGTCCTACGCGACTCCTCATCCGATTCCAAAAAAAAAAAAAATTTACACAACTACACAACTGTGGTGGTGCGAGGTGCCCCCGTTCGTCTTGTTCTTTAGCCGAGACTTGGGCTTGTACCGCTCCAGGAACGTCAGTTGCTTCGCGTTTATTGCGCCGCGTCGTTTTCTAAACAAAAACAATTAAAAGCGTGTCAAGAGTTTTTAAATGCACTTGAGGATTGTGTGGCCTTAAGTACTATGATTACTTACAGTCGAATGAGCTCGACAGCATCCTCGTACTTCATGCCGAGCTCCATAATGCGATAGGGCGACGAGCACGGGCGCCCGCCCCAGTCCCGCCACACAGTGAACTGCCACACACGACTCGGGAGACTCGGAGAACTGCGTCCGGACCAGGTCAAACCATTGGTCTATCACCTGGAACAATACGAATGAAACTATTACAGGACCTGCAGGAAAATATCGACGTAAAAGGTGCGTCTTCACTTCTTGGTTACTTTACCTCTTGAGGCGGAGCCTGCCCGTCAGGAAAGCTGAGGTCCACGACTTGGATGCCATTCTTGGAGAGCTTCTCTGGGGAATATGTCGACTCGCAGACACGAACGAGTGTCGCCACTTTGTATCTGAAATTTACAACATTTTAGCCCTCATGTTTATATTACAATCAATCAAAAACCTTACCTGGTAAGTTCCTCGACGTAGGTCCCCATGGCTATATCGTTGGGCCTTTCAGTAATGAGGAACCTCATGCTTTTGTATGTGATTTCGGTGCAGGCCCCTGGAACTCTGACGACGGAACTCATAATGGCACGATATAAATGTAAACGTAAATAATAAATAAACTTGTCACGTGTGAAAGGGAATTTTAAAAAGGAAGTAAACTAAAAAAAAAAGAGAGTTAGTCGTAATAATTGTAGTCCTGTGTCCTGGATATCGGGTAGTTGGAGGTTCTAACGACAGAGAACCCCAGGAAGCGTTTAGCCGTGCGTTGTATCCCGTGCACCTGCCCTGTCGGTGCTGAACATTAAACGTCCTGGGTGCTCTGGGTCACTCACGCAAGGGTCCGAGGGAAGGGGAGGTAGATCCATATAAAATCAATAGTCTTTTTTTTTAAACCACACAAGTCACGGGGGGATATACTCCTACGGGGGGTCGTGCTTCGAGTACGCGGCCAGGGTTATCAAGATATTTTTTTAAATTACTTTTTTAAACTATGACGCACTTTTTTTTAAAAAGTTTAATCACTTGGATTCGAGTATATTGACCTGGAATAAAGATCCTTTGACCGTCCGCGCGATGGTTCAGTCGTCTTGGGTTTGGTGAGCAGAGGTGAGCGGAGAAACGTTATCTCTGGGATTTGTGTAGCGGGATAGGATCTTTGTATGTATTGTGTACACTCACATGTAGTGGGTCTGGTTCACAGATGGTTCGAGTCTCTGGGAAATCACCTGTTACAAAGAATCCTACGGCGAAACGTAGATGTCAATGTATTGCAACAAAGACGTACGAGCATTAGTGGGAGATTTATGCGTTAGGATGACTAGGAATTTTGTGATTTGGGTAATGAAATAATGGAGTCTTGGAAGTTCCAACATCATGATAAGCACGTCTTAATGTTCTTTGAAAGGGTTGCTGCACATGCAATTGAATATCATGGTAATGAAATATTTCATGTCACATGTGCATTAAAGAAGAAGAATACGTCATTTGGTCATATAATGCATTCTAATGGGTACTGTGGTTAAGGGCGCTTTCGGACGGTGTGTTTCTGCCGTGTTTTAAGACCTGAATGTTTACAATTTTGGCTACAGAGCCTTTGAAGGACGGCGGATACGTTGGCACGCTCAGATTTCTTCCAAGGGCCCTGGAGGACTTGGGACAGAAGAAGGGCGGTAATTTGTCACAAATCATGAGTTTTGGATGAATATTGCACGAGTTTTTAAGTGTGTATCATGTGTCATTTGTTTAAAAATCATGGGCTGTCAATCATTTTGAAATGGGGTCATGCACAAAGTACGTCACGCGGAAAAGAGATTTTGATCTGTTTATGCCGTGTTTTAAGACCTCAATGTTTGCAATTTTGGCTACAGAGCCTTTGAAGGATGGCGGATGCGTTGGTATACTTAGATTTCTTCCAAGGGCCCTGAAGAACTTGGGACAGAAGAAGGGACTGAATAAGCTGACCTTTTAAAATTACTTCGTATGTCGTAAATTATAGCCTTGCTACGACATTGTGAACTCACAAATAAATATTGTCAATGAAAACGATAACAAAATGTTTATTAACCAAATCGGCAAATCGTAACAAATTTAAAATCATGTGCATTCAGGAGCACCCTTTATTGACCTCTTCTATAGTCGTGCATCTGGGTGAATCACCATTTTCCTCTACCGACCGTTTTCTCCTGTCGTTCCTGTACAAAACAGAACAATTCCATCAGAAACTTGATTAGATATATTTTCCCCCACTCCCCGCTCCTTACCACCCATTGGCGTTATCCCGCATAGGCCTGTTCATGAACCAAGGATACGAACTCATGACCTTACTGGCCCCAGTACATAAATCTACGTCCCTTAGAATAGACACAACATCACCGAGCATACCGCCATAAAGCTTGTTTGACTTGTCCGTGAGGTCATAACCTTTACCCTCCGTGTTGAGCCATACGTCCTGGATCTCGTTTGTGAATAACGGGAGTAACGCGACAGTGTAAGTGTGATGGTCGTTGTAGTACTCGCTAAAGTACTTGTAGCAGTACGAGTGGGCCGAGACTAGCATCTTCCATACTGATTCTATTAGAGGTTCTGCTACTTTACCTGGTTCTAGTTCTGATTTTGCGTAGTTTGGGACTACTATTTCCTGTGTTACCTCGTTCTCTGTGCCTGCGTTTAATACCGTTGTGTTTGACGATTTCGAGGGCTGTGGGGGGGGAGGAGTAGAAATATTTGTTAGCTATTATAATCAACTTCATTTTAATTGATCCTTACCATGTGGTTATTGCAAAGAATGTCAGGGCTGAGGTTACTTCCACTACTAGTGGTGTTTGGGAGCACAAAGACGTGTGGATTTGCTCGTTGGAGACACCTCGTCATGGCGTACTCGATCCGCTTGAAGGAAGAGTAACTTATGTAAGGCTCTTTAACGTGGTACGTCTCCATCTGGAGGTTTATGAACGAGTTGAGGGCCAGGTCAAAGTAGTCGCCGTTTACTATGCTGCATGTTTTCTAAATATACACACACATTATACCTACACTGTACAATTTAAATACAAAAACCTCCTAACCTGCATAATCTGTTTGGTGTACTCGAGCAATCTTATAACAGGGTATTTAACAGCTTTGGTAGTTTTCCCCTCCCCTTGGAGCCCAGTGAGCTTTGCTATGACGTCCTCAATGTACGAGTTCATCTGGTTCAGCATTATCTCTTGACCGACCTCCTTTCCTGCTGACGTAAAGTCCTCGTCGATCTCTGTCAGGTTCAGTGGAGCTGTCGTGTCTTCCCTCTTGACACGGGTGTGGTATTCTGCAACGCATTGTGGGAGGCTTCCGAACAGCTGCGCTGAGGAAGTATTATTTTGGAGCTTTGTTATCGCTGTCGTTCCTATTGGAAGGGCGGCGCAGTGGAAAGTGTTTGTGAAGTAGGTTTTAGGAGTACTGGAGCAGCGCTTGTGGAATAAGTACCTGAATGAATGAATGAAGGTGTTTTATAAATGAATTGAAGTTCTTGGTAAGTGTGTGTTTCTTACTCTCCGTGTGACAGGCATACGCAGTCTGTTGACGGATCGACTACTATAGTCTCCAGACCTGGTTCACAGACGTCGTCATAAACGAATATGTTGGCGGTCGCTGAGTAAATGTTTAAGATAAGCAGGAGCAGCAGCAGCAGCGAGGGCGTCATTGTTTCGAATCGAGGGTTTTATGAATTGAAGCTAGAATATGTTCATGGTTGCTTGTACACAATGGGTCGTTAATTTTTTATAATTGATTGAAATTGTAATTAGGTTTATTTAAATATAAATGGGCTATTAAAGGTGTATTTAAGTTCATTTGTGGTTTAATTGGGTTTGTAGGATTTTTCATTTGAGCAACAAGTTTTGTAGCAATGTATTCATCTTGGTGTGCGTTGAATAGTCTTAAACTAGCAAAGTTGGCGTCGTATCGTTAATCTGTTATAACGAGTGTGTTCTCCGTTATCGGGTTTCATATAAAGGGATTGGTCAGATTTTATTTTCGATCGTTAGTTTACGAGAAAATCGGGGTTGAACGTTGTTAGATTCTCAGGTCGCCCCCAGGAATTCTTGGTAAACTCGACTGTGCATTACAAATGAGCTATGGCTGCAAATGAATGACAACTGGTACTTTATGATGAGTTGGAAATGAAAAGTATGAAATTTGTTTGATGTACAGGCCCGAAGGTACTTTAAATGAACGCAATAAATTCACAATCTTTGATAAACACGTCAATAAATGTATTTTAATTTGTAGTGATTATATAAAGAGATAAACCCGGGTATCGATTGTCCAGCATAATATGTAACACACGGTATATATCT
>JAAXOA010001879.1:0-14630 GCA_036561885.1 Salina celebensis | reverse complement strand
CAGATGCCTAAATATGGTTCTGGGATGCCCAACCCGGAGGTGTCGTTGCTGAGTCTGCGGATATGTCAAAAAGAACGTCTGCTGCTTTGTCTTTCTTTGAGTAAGTCTTTGACTAAGTACACCCATCTGTGCTTTGGATTCTCCTTCTGTCAGTTCTCATGCAAATACATATTATAGTTTCATAGGTTTTCAGGAATCAATACTGCTTTAGTATGTTAAGCCAAATCTACCAAACTCGGGAAGAATGTTTACGCCTTCTGCAATTAAAATGGTTCAAGCTCTGCAAACTTCAAAGGAGTTGGAACAGACCGGGTCTAACAAAATACAACACTCTCAATTATAATTCAATTATATACAGAATGGATATTCTTTATCATATCGGCTCATACGCGGTAGAAATGATGTTCTTCTTCTATTTGAACCAGGATATTTTGTGGCGTATGCAGCCTAGATTTGTTTTTGATTATAAAAACAGTATGACTATATTTACCTGTCAGTTTGGTGAAGTATAATCTTTCTGCATCATATTTTAATCCGTTTAGCTCTCCTCACGTATCATTTCGCGAGACAATGCAGAATCAAGAGAAATGTGCATCAATGGTGATCTCAGATTCAGATTTGGTTTATCATAAACAGCTCAATTGCTAGTGACTGTTGAAGAAACACAGAGGAACCTAATGAGCTGTGGTATTGTAGGACGATCACATATTTATAAGATTAGTCCAGGACCAGACCCAATTCATGGAGTTGTCATTTATGAAAACTTTCAGTGAGCCAGTTGAAATCATTCATTAGACAACTCATTTATTTTGCTCGCATTTTCTTATTCTCTGAACAGACGACGAGAAAATATATTCAAAATTGGGATTTGCTTGAGTGCAATTCTATGTTGCTTAAGTGGATAATTTCCCTTCAAGGACCTGGTTTATTGAAATATGTTATTTGGTCGTTATTTCCATTGGTCCCATATTCGGATTGTGATATAACGGTAGAAGATCAAAGACTCAAGCTATTGCCTAGTACGTTATTGTGTCACATTTGCGTATGAATTAAATTTAGTTATTTAACCAATATAACTATATACATAGAGGAGCATCCCCTTTAAAATACTTAAATGATCGAAGTAATATTGGAAAAGATTTGAAACTGAGTATCTAATACTTTTGAAGAGACTAGCCAGATGCGTGCCGATCCCAAGCATCGCAGGACGGTTTGTATACATATGATTTACTTCCCGCGACTATTTTCACTGATGTTCTATCGATTTGTGGGAACAATGATTAAACTATCAATGACAATGATAGAAAACTATTTCGGTAAGTAGTCCAGCTGTTAATTTTTAACATTTTGTATCCGCCTGAGAAAGTATTATGAAACTATGTAGCTACCCCCTTCATTCTGACGATTTCCCGTGTGGTTTTATGGCAAATGAGGTTGAAGCGAAGGGCTTTGAGAACTTCATTGGAATAGATTCTCTTCACAGTTTTCTTCTCACTTTGTATTACTTACAACAGATCTATGTAACACTTGAAGTTTTATTTACAAAGCAGTTCGATTGAAGCAGTTCCTCTAGCAGGGAAAGTCAACATTTGTTTACACCACTTATTTCATGCTCTGTTCCCTATTTTGTTTCAAATCCACTCCCGCCTTGGCTCAGCAAGAACGAAAAGTCTAGCGATAAATCCCGCAGGGTATGCTTGATATTAGTTAATCCCCGCAACTTTCTTCATGGAGAAAGTACCCGAAGCCGTAGACAAACACTATGATTCTGGCATGTGTGAGAAATGTATTTTTTCCTTTTTTAGAACCTACAAGACAGATGCAACGATCAACTCCGGCGGTTGAAAGTCACGTTCACCATATACTGGTTTGCTAGAGAAAAATCTCACGTTCACTTCTTTCCAGTTCGATTACAGTTACAAGAGAATTAAAGGTACAAGCCAACATCCTGCCAGGGTTCGTATATCAAATTAGTTAGCCGGAACCCAGCTCATATTGAATGGGATTGGGATATATTTTAGTACAGCTTAATATGGTTGTTTTTATCTGCTATAAAAGCATCCTTTTCTTGGCTTGCATCAAAAAGAAAGTTTTGGAAGAAGGCAAGAACATCAAGATTGATTATGGGATGCTGTTTTATAGTCGACAACGGAAAGCTATAAATAATTCAAAGATTTGCAGGACTAAAATTGCGAAAAACTAGTTTGATAATGGAGGGTCATGCAACTTTCCCTCCAATTTTTCCTGTGTCCTTTTTACTAGTAGTTTACCCAATTGAAAGTGGTACAATGGAATCAACAACATAAATCACGGTAGTGACGTAACTAAATAATTGACAGTGGCAGTGCATGAGAATGTGTTCAAGAATGAATACCATGGACACAGTGGCTTGAGAATGAATATGGAGCAAGCGGGAGGATTTTTTTCTCAGGTATCGTCAATATCAATTGGCATTTTATTTATAATTCATCGGCTGCATACAACTAATAAGCTCTTAAGGTCACTGCAAACGTATGCTACTATGGAGTAGTGTAAGCATTTGGAATCGTAGCAGAAGCCTTGTTTGATATGCACTGAGCTGTATCACTTTTACTTCTTCAGGAGAGATAAATTTCAATGCAAATTGAAGCCAAATAGCAACATTGGTGCTAAGTTGTCCGAATTATTGAAACAGAAGCAATTACCCATTACGACAAGCTTGAAGCTTATGCAATATATGCAATCCCGCGTTTTCTGTACGTCTATCTTTTATCAAACATAGGTTTGGGCAAGGCTAACAATCGTGTTAAACTGTTAAAACTAGGCTAAATTAAAAGTTGTTTCCCAAATCAACACCTCGGATAAATAACTTCGGCTAACAATTCAAACCAATTTTGGTTATAGATGTCTTCAAAGAATTCTTCGAAACTCAACAAAGGGATCTCCGAAATTTGTCACTTTATGCGTGGTAGTAACAAAAGACGCTTACAATTTCATGATTTTCCTCAAGGTATCCGAATTATCCATTATTTTACTGTCTTTTCAACTACCATCCATAAAAACATGGACGAGGAATATGGTTTTGTTTACAAATTTCTCTCCATTTATCGCTCTATCGCCTCCGGCACCAACAAAAACAAATGAGATGGTGACTGGAATTTACAGAGAAAGCTAAATGTCCAGTCGTGAGATATGCATATGCAAACAACATGCAAATGATTCCTCTGTACAAGCAGAAAGGTGAAAGGAGTAACCCAAAAAACTATCGTCCAATATCGTTACTGTGCTCTACGGCGAAAATCTATGAGAAACTTATATGCAACCGTCTTACGACTTTTCTTGAATCTTCAAATATTCTAATGCCTGAGCAGCATGGCTATAGACATCATCGGTCGACGCATAGCGCAGTTACTATGCTAACAGACAACATAAAGAAACAACTAAACAACACAAACAAAGCTGTTGGACCAGTATTCTTTGATTTCCAACAAGCGTTTGACACACTCCAATATCAAGAATTCCTAGTTAAATTGCATGGATACGGAGTGCGCGGAAACACATTAAAACTTTTCCACTCGTATTACACGAATCGATACATAACTGTCACACATGCGGATCAATGCTCAAAACCCTACAGTCTCAACCAAGGCTGTCCACAAGGAAGTGCCCTGTCTGGAATCTGCTTTATTACGCACATTAATTCAATTCGTGAAATTTTTGAATTTTGCGACATTTGTTATTACGCCGACGATCTTGTGATATATGTGGCCGGTGACAGTATATCCGAAATACAAAACAAGCTGCAGCAAGACATTGAAAAACTTATATCTTGGTGCCATACAAATAAAATGAAAATTAATGCGATTAAAACAAAGAGTATGCTTTTTACGCAAAGGACTAAACTAGATAACAAACTGTGTCTAAATGTTCATAGTGAATCAATCGAGCAAGTGAATTGTTTCAAATATTTAGGAGTTTGGCTAAACACCAATCTCTCCTTCGAAATACACTACGAGCAAACATGCAAGAAAATGAGTCAGCGACTTTTCCTACTTCAAAGGAACAAGCATTATTTTACACCAAAATGGAAACATGTTTTTGTGACGTCGTTAGTGCTTAGTGTTCTTGACTATTGTCTTCCGATATGGGGAAATATTGCGAATACTAAGTCGCAGCGAATTAACAGCATAATTGTGCGAGCTGTGAAACTTGTTCAACCGACAACAAAGAAAAAACAAACTATTTCCGAAAATATGGAAACTTTAAACTGGCTTTTTGTAGAAGAAAGATTGCAAATTTTCACATTATTATTTATCAAAAAGCATATTACATGCAAATCAAACTTGAGTGAGTGTTACCCTAACTTTATTCTAAGGAATAGTACTGGCAGAGATTCGAAACTTGAAAATAATTTCGTAGTGCCACTCATCAAGGACCAAATGGGACGATCTACCTTTTTCTATCGTGGAATAATTTTATGGAATAGTCTCCCACACAGTATTAAAGAAATAAAATCCAACCGATGTTTCGATCAAGAGGTTCGGAAATGGATTCTAGCTCAGAGAATGGAAACGACAATCTACTGGAAACAACCTCGGAATGTTTAATTACTCTTACTTAATAATGACATAAAGACAATCTTTTCCAAATGACAATATGATATATCTTTTATGTTTTTTTCTTCTTATATCTCACCTTGGCATTTCATGTAAACAATGTGTGTAAACATATTTATGAAGAAAGTCAATAAATACGAATAATAATAATAATAACCTGAGCTTTTATCTTCAACCCTGCGTTGGTTTCAATTTCAACGGTGTATTGTTTTAAGGACAATGGTAGATTCACTACGGAAGAAAACCGCTGAGAATAAAGGTAGCCGATATGCGTTCTTACCATGGAAAATTTCCATATAACTTGCGAGTTAAATCACTTTAGTTTTTATGACCATGAGAACCAACAAAAGTAGACGAACTCATTTCACCATGTTTGCGAAGGGTTTAGTGCTGAGAGATTTATCAGCTGATAGCTAAAGCTGATTGATTGATCTTCCAAAGAGTTGGGAACATGGGTAAGATTTTACCTGTGGTCTTAAACCGCCTGCGCCCTCCCACACCCACGGGTGGATGGGTGAGTATTTAGGAAGACTTCATGGTTACGGGCATGGGCGGGCCGAGCGAAAAAATCACGACGTGTGTTTGCGGTTACCCGCCCATAATTAATGTTAAAGTTGTTGGATTCTCTTTATGTTTTTGCTTAATAAATCATCAATGATTCGATATTCCATGCAATAATATTCCTTTGTACTGCAAAAACGTACTCTTAAACAATAAATGTGTTGTAGGAATGGAGATTTGCTAGAGTATTACTCCTTCGTAATGTCTTGAATACATACGCTTGGGTATAAAAACTCTCATGGGTATCCATGCCCGCCCGTGGTTACGGGCTAGTACAAACTGGATAGAAAGCACGGGTACGGGTGGGCCGACTACACCGACTGCATGGGCGCGGGTACGGTTAACCGTAGACATGTTCGTAATTCCCATCTCTACTTCCAAAATTATTCTATGCATCAAATTTTTAAATAGCATTCGCATAGATGACAAAAACGAATTTTGTAGTCAAACTTCTATTTCTAACATCAAACGACACAATGGAACATATAAATTTTTCTCATCATATGAATATGTATGTCAGCAACTATATAACAAGACGCTTAGTTCTGATATTTTTTTTTGTAATTGTATTGTGCATTTAGTTCCCATATGTTTCAGCTGGTTTGTAATAAAATATATATTAAACGTAGCTTGGAGCAAGATGTTATTGTCAAGTCCCGTTATCCCTCATATCATGTACACGAACCAATAGTGAAGCCCTGTGTTGTCTCCTTTTTTCATCTGTCATAAACTTGTCATGGTTTGTTGCACGTAACAAGTCGGCTTTCACAATGGAATCATGCTTGTTTCCAACTGTCAGCCGAGTTTTCACCTTAATCCCACTCACAACTTACATGGAAGTCAGGTTTTGTCGCTGTCAGTTTTGTATTTGTGCCTTCATATTATTGTGTGTTGGCTGCCAATCATCACACTTATTTCGTGACAACTTAGCTAAGCCCCGAGATTGCTGCCAGCTCAAACCTAGGAATGTGATTTAATTTGTGTTTCTCCCGCGAAGGAGACACCATGAGTGACACTTTAACAAATTAATGCCTCATATATGCATAATAACATATATACCCAGCACAAACAAATGAAACCACGAATTGAATAGATTCATTGATAAACCGAGTAAGGCACCCACAGCCAGGAACTCGGGAAGGGGATTTGAATGATTTAGACGAATGGACGCTCCCCGAATAATGTTTTAAATTTTGTAGCAAGGGGTAACTGAGCCAACATACATAAAGACAACAAGTTTAATGCTACGAAATAGTTTTAGTCATATCATTCAGCGAGCTAATAAGTTAAGTTTCAGATTTAAAATTTTTCAGCTGTTCCCCATTTAGGAAAATGTCAATGCATTATGAATGGGTTTTACGTGCGTGGTCTCCTAAGTCATTATCACGAAAGCAAATGTTCCAATATGTATTGGGCACACAAAGGGATTTCATATTCCACCTGCATTAAAGGATTTTAGAAGATTTGTTGGATCCTCGAAGAAAACAGTGAAACAAGCCTTTTCCCAGTGCATAAGGTGTTACCTGTTTTCTGTTGCAAAACTCGAACTCTCCTACAAACAAGACATTTCCTCTAAATCTTGAGATATGAGTGATCCTGACCAAAATTTAAATTATCAATCAAGCTACGATGTTAAAATTATGTCAGTTTTAAAATTTTGTGCGCCAGGTAGCTTTGAAAAATTCATCGAAATCAATTGATTTGTCAAAAAAACCAACTGTTAGAAATGGATTTGAATTGCATTGTAAAACTTGCGACCTCAAAAACAAATGTCAGAGTCCAGATTCTTCACAGGGTAAGCGTTCCATTTTCCGTTTCTACTTTGGGGTAACATTGCTACTGAATCTTATTTGAAAAAACGCATTATGACAGTTGTGTATGAATGTGCTTAGGTTCTTCAATCTTGGACAAGAAACGAAACCACTACAGTGAATCTGAAATTTTAAGAATAGTCTAGGGGAAAAACTCAGAGATTGTTGGATGCCCAGCTATTCTGAACTCCAGAAAACTTAAAATGATTAAATCAATCGCCACTGAAGGCTTAAGGTTCGTAATCACAGGATACTATGGACGATCTCAGGTGTAAACTATAAGAGACTCAACCGCCAGGGCTTTACCGAGTTTTCACTCTTATCAACGGAACGCTAATTACTAAAAGGAAAACACTGGTTAATTGTTAATCAGTGACACTTAAGTCTTCAATTAACCTTTTCTCTTTTACAATAATTACAAATTGTTTCTATCTTTTTACAAGACAATGTGAGCCTACCTTCACAAGATCCGTATGAACAATACCGAGCCAGCCCCGATCTCACACAAAAAACAGCGTACTAACGCACGAGATTTACATATTAAAAATCACGCCTTCTCGGCTTACCCCTTTCTACAAAATACTCTAAAATCATAGCCTGGCTCGGGACAGAGATGTTATTTGTTAGCTTCTCTAAACAGCTTTCCGGAAGCAACTTTTCATCGACTGTATTCATCGAAGTGATAACCGTACGGGGACAATTTGGAAACCTTTCTCTTATCCACCAGCTCAGCCTGGTCAACAATCAATAGACCGTGAAATGCTTACAAAATACGAAAGCGCATGAGATAAATGCTATCATGGTTCTACCTTCTGTCTTTATAAGCCAATATTGGGTCTAAAAATATTGAGCGATTCACTATAAATGCTTAAAAACTAGCTTACATCAGATGCTATTTATGTGCACTTACAGCTATGAGCGGTACTATCTCAAAATTAATTCAATTATCAAACAGTTTCTTTGAAGAAATACAGCAACTTTGAAAAGGAAATGTTATTTTCCCAGAACGATTAATGATAATAAGCAAATTCTTGGTTTTTAAGATTTTCTCCGTCCCCGTCTCCTTTCTGCAACTAATTCACAGTGTGTGCACAGTGCCTTCAGATTTAATGTAAACGTAATGAATCGCACTTAATCTTTACATCATATTCTACTCCTGCATGTTTTACTTCACACCATTACGTCGAGAATACTTCCAAACTCTCTGATCATTTCATCATCAACAGCCCGTTTGTTTGTGACAGTTACACGGAAGAAAAGACGACTAATGAGCATTATCAGCATACCAAACACGTACAGAGTCGGAAGCTTTTTCATTCAAAAATCGAAATGAAAAGGTTCTCTCATTAGAATTTATTAGAATTCGAACTTTGTCGAGATTGAAACTTAGAACTCTGTGGAAATGGACAAATGGTGGAAAAACAGATCCACTAAATATAGACCCCCAAGCTTACAACACAGACATGCGATGTTTTTTAGGTTAGCTTAAGCAAGCTTTCATTTGTCGGTTATTTGTCGATCGGTAATGCAGGATTTAATTCGTCTCATGTCAGTTGTTCTGAAATATAAAGTAAAATAATCAAGACTGAAATAAGTTTGCCAGAAAAAGCTTTGAGAGAAAGGACTTCTCGTAAAAGCTAATCAGACATGTTATGGAACATGTTAGTCAGACCGCAGGAATTGTATCACTATTTCCAATGTTCAACTTGTAGTATGTCATTTTGTGGATTCAACGGTACCAATGTCTACACAAAATTTTGCCGATTGCCTTTTTTTGGATTTACTTTTGGAGGAGTGGTACCAGTTATCCCAAAAATTAAACAATGTTTACGTAGCTAAAAAACGTGTTAAATTGATGGGTAGTGCAGGACAAATCAAATTGTTGGATAGTTAGATATTGAGCATATGCCAGTGATCTACTGTTCAATAGTTTTCATTTCTCTTTCCGATCTGACCTTTTCCATTTTATCCACAAAATCCTTTGTCAATCTTTCTAGGAAAGGTGTGGGATTCTGCTGGGCACATCCATAATTCGCATAGTTCATTATCAATGTCTATAGTCACTACCTAAACTTAATTCATACATATGTAGGTTCCTGCCATCCAAATACACTGCTCGTATCTAGGAATTCCAAATTGACGTGGGATAATATTCCTGTAATCGAATTATTGCTGGTACAATCAGAAAACACATAAAATGTCTCCACATTTTTATATTTATACTAGATTTATTGATTTTATAATTACTTAGTAATACGTACTGATGAAGACTGCATGTGTTTTGAAGTTCTCTACAAACATATTATTATGACACTACTTGTGACTTCAACTCGTCCATTGTCCAAAATATCTTGTTCTATCCACTGGTAATGTAAAGTTCATGACATCGAATCTTGGCAACATAGCAACAAAGCATCATCTACACCTGTGCTAGACAAGGTTTGTCCGTGTTCAAGCTTTGCTTCACATGGCTTCAAGCAACTTTTAGAAACACAAGCATTCGGATTTCATTGAGTTGCTATTTCGTGACATGTTTTATTGTTATTTTGTGTCCCACAAGGGATTCGCCAAACACTGAGAATACAAATGAAATGTCTGTTAATTTGTTGACTTCTAAAAGCTATGTCATTGTTGTGACATATTTCCAAATGTTGCAAGGAGAAAGTACAGACATTATTTGATAGTGTCATTTTACATCAGAGTCCCGGGAGACATGAAAGTTATTTCCTGCAAGTTATTATAAAACATGTTTATCATTTTAGCTGCCTTTTAGTTTTAGTACTACACGACACCCGCCAGTTATTATGTACAGCTACATTGTAAGACCAGGTGTCCTCTGTGTGGTTTCTCGTACTTACGTTAGTTCCTCGTTTGTTTGCATTAGAATCTCACGCATTGGATAATTTGCTTTAGAGTTATACTATTCAACCGCTAGAATTCTTCAATTGCATACAAAATATGAAATTGTCATTCCTAAGATCTGTTTGAAGCATTATCAATCTGTACTTGGCTACTTTGTGTTACCAGAGCTCCGCGAACCAAACTTTGGTGCTCCGGCACTTAGTGCTCCGGCATATGTATCATATCATTGGGATAATCCTCCAAGACATCAATCGCTGGAGCAAACTTCTACTTGAAGTCGTACTACTACGTAGCTGATGTCATTGTTACCTTATGTATACGTATCATATGTATTTTAAGATAGAATTAACTAAAGGCGAGGGTGAAGCCCGAAATGGCACAAGTGTTTTGTTACACAATTTGTTGTTTGTAGAATTTGATCTGTTACGCAGTGATAATATAAAGTGGAGAAACTGGAGATAATTCCATAAGTACTTTTTAACGCTTCCAGAGATTACCCTATAGTGTGTAATATTGTCGGAAGTCCGCACTTCATCACGTTTATATAAACTGGTCCCCACAGCTTGAAGTAATTTGGTAGCATTAAATTACATTTTTTACACACCTGAACAAACCTTCACGTTTCGTATTACGCCGCATAACCATTTCCATTGAGATTGAATATTACGAAACGGAAACATCTTTGACACATGATAACGTGGTACATTGTGTGTAAACTGGATCGACTCATACATTCCAGACGAGAAATATTGGTCTTAATGGAATGGATCTTAATGGATGCTTATAATAAATATCTTGGGGATGTACATTGTGTAAAGTGTTCCATTCTACGATCAAGATGTTCCACAAAATCTCTATTTTCGTAATGTAAATCATTCCTGGAGGCGACACGTTTTCATTCAACAGGAAAAAGTTAGGTCATAAACATTCTGTAAATGGAAAATCGAAACGAATGACAATGCAAAGTGAAAGGAGTCGTATTCGAATGATTTACGCGAGAAAACTCCAAATTATCAACTTATATACCAAAGGGATACACGGATGTTAGTGAGGAAATTGTTCACTGGTCTTGTTTGTTTGATATGTTTGCGGGCGTTGGTAGAAAATAAATCTATTTGAAAACAGTTGATCGTTTAAATCTTGAAGAGGTTGAATAAATCTAACACATTTTTTAATCGTTGTTTCCTGTTGGGAAGTTCAATCCAATCGACTGGTTGTGAAATTGATATGTTCTGATGTATTGTGAAAAGAAAAAAAAAATCCGTGTATTTTCAGAAAACTTGCTCCTTTGTGGCATAAATTAGCTGAGGAAATGAAAGTGATCTTCTCAACTGCGACAATGCTGCTCTAACTATCTTTTCTCGTGTGGTAAACTTTTAGCTTTTAATTATGTTAACATGGCTTGCAGTTAGAGTCCGCACTTGGTTACATAAAGATTAGTACAATTAAAATTAGATTACATATAAGACCGTGTTTTCACGAAGCTATTTAACATAATCGTTTGAGTGCATTCTTGTAGCTTTATGTTCTGAAAGTTGTTAATCTCGGCAAAAATCAAACGGCAACATCGTCAGTTTGGGTTAATGGTGCAACCCATGCGCATTATCTTGGGTCATATAAGTGCTTGATTTGAATCCAAAGCAATACCAATGGGATCATGACAGGAGTAGGATCAAATAGATCCAACCAAATTTTACAATGCGGATGGTCTGAGCTATGCATATAAAGGGAATCCAATTTTGAAACACAAATGCTTAAGACCCTGAAACTAAACACGCATATGCAATTGTAGAATATATTTTAATACTTGGTTAAAGCTGCGACAATAGATAATTTCCAAAAAAATGGCTTTAACAGATTTACTGATTTGAACGATTCTGTTATTTTTGTCATGTAAGTTAAGCAAAGCAGTGCAACGGGATAGTGAAAGTCACATAGAGCATTTCAAAAACTTTGTTTAGTACCAGAAATCAATGTACATTCATGGTATTTTCAATTTCACCTTGAGAGATTAAAACGTGAGTAGAAAATATAACGGATGAAATTTTAGCGGTTCAAGGAGTTAGGAACACTCGTAAATGGATGTAAGGCCAGGCCCACTAAAAATCACATCCTGTCAACAAAAAAGAAGCCAACTTCCGTATGTCCAGCCTAAGATTTATCAAAGGAAAATCCAGAGAGGTTTGTTATTTGCCTCTCTAAATATCCTTTCGGAAGCAAGCTTTCTTGGACTGTATTCATCGTAGTGACAACTGAACAGGGACAATGTACCCAATACTCAAAACACCTTTCTTTTTCCACTGGCTCAGCTCTGTCAACAATCACTCGAGCGTGAAATGCTTACAAATACGATAGCATTTACGATCAATAAAACCGAGGTTTTTTTGGCGTTATAAGCCATTCTTATGTCTGAAATAAACCGCAAATCGAAATATAGAAAAGTAGCGGATGGAGCAGCAGTGAAAGAAATAGCTCAATAGAAATGTCGAATAAAAATGTTCGCCAATTGAAATGCATTAATTAGCTTAAGTTGCTCCGTTAGCTAGTAAAGATGGCGCAATATGATGCTGGTGCAGCAAGCAAAAATCGTCAGCTTAAAAAGCGCTATCGAAATAGCGAATTAAAAATTTATCGACATTACAATGCACTATAGTTAACTTTAACTGGGCAATTACTGTGGCTGTCACCAAATCTTGTTTTAGACGACACCAGTTTTTTCCTATGTATTCTTATAGGGCAACTCAGCTGACTTTTTGTTTACATTTTTTCTCTTGGTATGACATACAAAATTGCACGCGAAAAGGTTATTTCTCCCGTCAGGTGTCGTTGACTGTTGTTTCCAACCATAAACGTGATTTTAAATTCCTCAGTAACTATTGTAATAGTTAGCCGATTGCTCTGAAATTTAGTAGCCCCTACCACATTGGCCTACAGAACAATCGTACAAATTTTCATCGAAATCGCTCTAGTAGTTTCGTTGGAACAGAGCGTGACGGACGGACGGACGGACGGACGGACGGACAGACGGACGGACAGACGGACGGACGGACGGACGGACAGACGGACGGACAGACGGACGGACGGACAGACAGCTCTGCCATTCGCATAAAGTAGCGTCTGCATCCGCTACTTAATAATAACTACACGGTTCAAGTATAAAGCTTAAAGTCCAGCGAAGTTTTTAGCCCTGTCTACTTTCACTTTGTTCAATGCAACCAATTCTGTTGGTTTGCACATATACAGAGTTGATCAGAAGTAGTGTCTTAGAGACGATACTAACCGGTAGTGAAAACAGAAAACCCCATAAGACAGTATATCTGATCAAGCGTAGAAAATTATATGTGAAGCTAAAACAACGATTAACAATGATCAAGTGTTCAGCAATAATTATTTCTACTTCCCACCTGACTCTAAACAGATTAAACGCAGACATTTTCCTATTTTTTTTATGAAAGCTTTCTACTCACATCGGGGACTCTACTGGTCATTATCTGCAGTCCTCTGATATGACTGCTTCTATCGGAACCTCGGGTCAATCCAGATCACTCTGTTTCTAAAAAGCTGATGATAGGTAACATCTCAATATAAAGTTCCGCGTGAACTTCCCGTTCAGTTGTGAAAGTGTAGCTCATGAATAATCCAACAGAAATATTAGTCTGAAGCCGTTTTGACGGGAATATTTTGTCGTAATAGCACTCACCAATAGACAGATACCATCGATTCAAAGATTGTTCAGTCGTTGCTATACGTAGTTCAGAGTTTACTTTGTGACTCCACGACACAAAATATTCTATGAACAGAAATGACTAAGGCAATTGGTACTATTGACAATCCCATTGTTTGTAACGTACGTAACAAATAAACTTTTCTGTCACTACTTCTAACTCTTACTCGTTCATCGTCCAAATAATCTTGCAACAACTGGCCAACAGCAACACAGGAATCATTCACAGCTGTGTTAAACAAGGTTGTGGTGGTAGTTCCAAGTAGTTGGAACAAAAAATATCCGTATTTCGTTAAGTTTCTGTTTCGTGACATGTTTTATTAATATTTTGTGTCCCAAGGGATCTGCCAAGCATCGTGCAGGCAAAATGAAATGTCTGTCAAGTTGACGACTCCTAAAAGCTATGTCATTGTTCTGTCATATTCGTAATGTTCTTTGGGAAAACAGTAACATTCTATTATTTAATGTCATGTAACTTCGGACTCCCTGGAGACATATAACTTATTTCCAGTCCCTTAGAGCGAAACGTGAGTGCATTTGGAGACGTCTCCAGTCAGAGACGGATTTTCCCAAACCCCTCTATAAAAGTCTTACTTTCAAACCGATATTTCTCGTCAACAGCATAAAGACTTATTATGTTGCTCACACCAACATAACCGTCATTCGATTATCCACCTGTAAGCGCCAACATAACCTCAAACAACGCCCTAACGAAAATATTTCTTAAACAAGTTCTTGTACCGGGACCTTTTAAACCATTTTAAACGTAATATGCTTCATTGTATCAGAATCAGTTAAAACATGGCCGTTAAAATAGGGGGAACGCCCTCAAAATTTCAAAAAACTCAAATATGCAATGTATTAGAGTAACTGATCTAGCTTAAATGAAAATATTTCTAAAACTAGTTGTTGTACCGGGATCTCTTAAACCATTTTAGACGTATTATGCTTCATTCTATCAGAATCAGTTAAAACATGTCCGATAAAGTAGGGGGAACGCCATCAAAATTTCAAAAAACTGAAATATGCAATGTATTAGTGTAACTGATCTAGCTTAAATAAAAATATTTCTTAAAC
>JAAXOA010001878.1:1180-14630 GCA_036561885.1 Salina celebensis | reverse complement strand
AATGTTATGAGTCCTACATAGGGGCTGTGTCATTTAACACTTTACGCTTAAAGTCAAGGCAGGAAGCAAATAAATCTTGATATAAGTTCAGTTATGAGTCATGTTTTGCCAAAAATCCAGATTTTAGAACAACCGCACACATTTTATTCAAGAATTTACTATACATGAAAAGATGTGTAACATACAATTAAAAACTCATTACATATTAATACCAAGGCTCCAAAGCAACGTTATTTTGTGAGCTCTTCTGACTTTAAGCCAGAGCTGTAAGGAGAAGTGCACCTTTTCTAGATGTGTCGCGCTACTGACATGAAAATGCACTTGTAATATATATTGTGTGTCTGCGTAAGACAGAGTGTTAGGTGAAAGTATGAATAATTCTTTTGCGATGAGTTCCTTTTAGTTACTCAGTATTGTATGTCTATTGAGGGAGCAGCAGCAAATTGACTGTTTGAAATATATTGAAATTTAGAAAGCCTAAGGGAGTTAAGTTCCCCACAAACTCTTCTGCCCCAAAAGGTACCTTTAGCGGTGAAAGTGATCTGCAATATCTCCTTAGCCAGGGATCTCTGCGGCAAGTTGAGTTTCTCGACGATACATCAATCATATGAACAGAAGACTGATAAAGTTTAGCCGCTTCGCCAAATACCAGTCCACTAAATAGGATGGCATCCATTCCCATCAGTAAGACCAGAATCCACTGTGTCAGTCCCAATGTTGCATACATGCGGATTATCAAGTAGCTACTGAAAATTTGCACTGCAGATCCCATAAGCTGGAACAGTATCATTAACTGACTTTCGCTCAAAACAGCCACAAAAATTCCATGAAGAAGCTGAACCTCCCGATAAAGCAAAACCACCTTTTTGACACTTGACCCACCTGACAGGATTGCTCTCTCAGCTTTGAATCTGAGAAGATGGACGTAAGACGTTAGGCAGAAACATGTGACCATAAAGACATTTATCACGCAAAAGCAACAACTTCCGCTGAAAAGCATCCATGCGGCTGCATCACACAAAAGGGCGGAAACGTTGTGGAGAAAGTTGAAAATAGTGATGGCTGCTACATTAAAATGTGCCGGGAACCTCAGGAGTTTTACAGGAAACTCAGGCCGTAGCCAGAAATAAAATGGTCCGAATATTGGAAGCATGAGCGAACTAATAAAGTACAGGTGCATGATGAATACGATTAATTTGTCGTACTTCCGGTCAACTAGAAGCTTCCAACCCTTAGCTGCAGATTATAAGATAATAAGATAAATACTGCATAGGTTTAATATGAATACGTTTGTGACTTACGGTTATTTCTCATTTCGAAACTTTCCATTCCTCCAACAAGTGCGTTAAACGTTTCCTTCGCATTGAACAGTGCAAGTTGAAGCAACACTCCAAGCGATAATACGCAAATGAAGAAGAAGCTTTCTAGCCTGGTTGTAGTAGATATGAAAGTCCAGTTCAACAAAAGCAGCAAAATGCTATAGGTGATGAATGCAAATGAAAAAGCTAAGCCTAATCTAAAATCTAAACTTGGTTAAAGTGGTCCTACTAGAAACCTCAGATTTACATTTAAAGTTGCTATCGACCGAAAGAGAAAGCGGAATGGACGCGTAGAACTGTGCAACCTTTTGCATTCGTAGAAAAATCGACAAAATATTTTTTTGGTACAGCATGTTGACTAGCCTAAGTTAAAAACGCGATAAAATTTAGATTTTGGGACTGTGTATTAGTAGTGTGGAGTAAAGCCAAACACAAAGTGTACCCGATTTGCCCGCTGCAAATAAGTGTTATGACGGTTTACACGCGGCGATTGAAACGCCCCGCGAAAACCAAATTTGGACTTATTATTTTCTTCAAATAGCAGAGCGGTAATTGTACCCTTTGATTCTACTAGCTTTCGATATTAATCAATATCAGGTCGGTTCGATGGCTTTGTTCTATTTTTAACAGCCTAATTTTATGAAAAATAAAAAGAATCAAAGGAGCTAGTACAAAAGTAGCGAAAACATCTGCACAGTATTTTCTATCATTCGTACAAAACTGCATGAATTAACGTTTATCTTCCCTTTTGTAAATCAGTTGCGGTAATAATTGACGTTTCCAACATATTTGACAAGATTACTTCCCGATATTAACGTGTAGTATGTGTACAAAATAAAAAGATTGGACCGAAATCAACTTTTTCTATTTGCCTGAATTCAAAGTATGGTGTATCATAATATCCCATAAAAACCAGCCATATCTAGAGGATCACATACCGCTTACAATTAACGTGTATTCACAGGCCCCTTTACGATCTTAGCCAGTCGGAATTTATTTCGCTTTCTTAATAAAAACAAAAATAATTTATTTCAAACTTTAATTTGCTTACTTTTTTCATGTAATATAAGCTAACTACTCGTTTTCACTCGTAAGAATTATTGGTTATCTAACGACCGAACATTTAAATAAGTTACCATCTATTTGACGGAGTACTCATTTAAAAATGCCAAAGTTGCCATAAATATCTTTACTTGTCATGCCTATCTTTTGCCTTACACAAAAGGGGATTTACATACTGGCGATTTAAGTATTCACTGCTTGCGACACGTACGTAACGATAATATTAATATCAAAATCCAAGCTCTGCCTTAATCTAATCAACAAACTGTATGGTAAGTTCCGAGTTTGCCTTATTAGTCCAAAATACAAGTTTCCAAGTGTACAATTTATCAAATGGGAATGTTGGGATATGTCTTTTAAATATGACGTGAAGGAAAGTTTCGCATTTGTTTTAATTTACCTTAGTTCAGATAGATATGAAGTATTTTTTAACTTCATAATTAGATGCAATATGTATTTATGTTACTTGAACATAATTAACCTTCACAAAATAATTTGACAATACTATTTTTCTTTTGTTGTTAAATTAGAAAACAACAAGTTTTTAATATCTTTTAGATTTGATTTGTTCGTCAAACTCAAGCCTGCCAAATCACAATGACACATACTCGCGTATTTTCGTTGCAATAAGACGGCGTATTCAGTGTCCACAATAATTTCGAAGCACGGAATACTGCATTTTATGGATGGTATACTGTATTACACCCTGTAACTGTTTGTTTTGAGTGAGAAAGTTCCTGCCAATTAAATAATAGAGTGAATTGATATTTTAGTTTCTGATGATTTTTTCCCAGACATTTACATCTCTTAAATTTATGTTTAACTATTCAGAAAAAAATCGTATATTGAATGAGAGTTAAGCAGGTCAGTGGTACCGGTCCAACAGCTTTCTCCAACGCGAACTAGCTACTATAGTATAACACTATAACACTAATGTAATGTTTGATGGGATTATGTAATGGAATGATGCATTGCGTACTTAAAGCTTTACATCTTTCAATGCATGCAAACTATATTTTTTTGTCGGTGTAGGAACTTTAAAATGGAGCGTAGAAACAAATAGGCTTTCACAACATTGCTTAACGCTGGTGATATCAAAAGAAAGCAAATTACAGTGCTAGGAAAAAATAGTCTTCTACTCTGGCCGGACGACAGAAAACGTTTACCTCTTCTACATGTACAAAAAAAACCATCCACTTTCATCCGCCAGCCAGAGCCAGAGTAGAAGACTATTTTTTCCTAGCACAGTAACGATCACACCCCGTCAAGTATGAAGTAACTTGTAGGTTCAGGTTTATTTTTTGCAAAATATCACGATTTTGCCAAAGTATTACCGTTGTTATAATTGTAGAAACAAGCTAATTGTCGCATTGAAATTCCAAACATTCTTCCTTACGATCATTTCTAATATCCTTCGAAGCCCTTATAATCAGAACTGCTATTCCACAGACAATCTCTCTCACCCTCAAGTCCCTCTGTGTGCAGCTGCTGCCAGAAGAGAAAGTTGGTATTTCCGAGTTCTTGAGTGTACTGCAGCTATTAGGTTTTCGAACAGTGTCCAGAACTATATATAGTGATTTGATTGTCTCAGTAAGTCCCAAACAAAGTTGCATGTAATGCCATGGACATTTATTTGCTTATTATATGCAAGAATCATAATATACATAGAAAATAATAGCTTAGAATTGTTTAGTCATCAAATAAATTATTATATTCAATTAAAAGAATATTAGTACATTTTAACAATTTATAAATTAGAGTTTACAATGTTGTCAACACTGTCTAGAAAGTCATCATTTAAATTCATAGTCATAATACAGTTTCATGTGATTGTATAGTAGTAAGTAGGTAGTAGGTAGAAAGAACAGGCTCGTATAAAATGTTTGAGAGAACTCATACTATTTTAAACATATTCTGTAAGTTGATACCATTCGTGAATTGCCGAGTGTTTGAAAGCGAACAACGTCAATCTTGTTGAATCCACTTGTTGATTCCTACATATATCTTGCGGCTGGAATTTGAAGTTTTTTAGAGCAAACAACGAATTAGTATAAGTAATGTTGTTCTGTACAATTACGTATACATAATACGTGTGTCCTGTTTTCGAAACCTACAAGCGATACTAAAACAAAAAAAATATGTTATATAAATGTTAGCTGCATATAAATTTTCATTTCAACCAGTCCTTAAACTCAATTTGGGAAACGACAGAAACCAAAACATCGGTATATAACTTAGCCGTGCTAGATACAAAGACATTGTCTTCTTTGGTAGTGTGATTGAAACACTCCGTTCATACCAATGCTATTGATTAAGCAATCTTTCTTCCAATGCGACATTCCAGGAACAAAACTATGATGCATAGAAAATAGCCAGTTGCATATAATGGAATAATGCTCGCAAATACCCCCATAACAACAAATTCATTGTATGGCTTTGTTTTATCGAGAACAACTCGATGGTCTAGAGTGTATGCCAAGTTTTGCCATTTTGTCCACTGGTTACTTAAGCCTGCTTCTAAAATTCTTGCTACACTTTTAAGCAACCAAAATCTATTAACCGTATAGATCGACCAGAAACTAGGTGCCTCTCCAAACTTCTCAGGTAAAACAAAGCAAGTTGCATAACTTTCGATACGTAAATATTTCAGCCATTGGTGGAAAATAGCTAATACGATGTGAACAGTTTCTGATGCATGTTCGGTGAGATACTTGTGCAATGATTTTGTGACTACAAATTTAAAAAATGGTATTTCCGCAGGTGGGTCGTCAAGTAGCTCGACAGACGAGTTTAAGTAGGCTTCAATACCACGAATTCGAAAATCAAACTGCCTGTACCCCGACTTCCTTGAACGACTTGTTGTTTCGAGTATCTTGAAACCGTTCAGTATTATATCCCGTAATAGCGTAAACTGTTGGGGAAGTTCACCAGTCACTAAAAACCCAAGCAGACAGTTTCCGTAGAAAATTCCCAGCATTAACACTACTATCGCTTTTACTGTTGCCATTATATTTGCTGGAGATTTTAGCCCTCGGTGGCACCTAACCAAGGCTTTGAATAAGGTGAAAAAGATTCCGGTAAATATCCACAAACTCCAATGAAAAGGTTTTAGCCAGAACTTAAAATTCCAGAATCCATGCATTTGTTTTTTGACGCAGTATATAATTGATCTAGAACCATATGAATCAATTTTTAGGCCAGTTTTGCGTACAAAGTTCTCTGTAGAATAATTTGGCTGAGAATATGAACCATGCACAAATTGTCCTGTCTGAGTTAGATCAATTTTGTATTTATAAGACTTAGTAATAACCACAAACGACATGTTATGGAATTGAGACAAAACGGACACGGAGAATATATCACTAGAGCAATACATCAACTTCTTTGAACGCTTGGACAAGTACAAGGGACATGTTCTGGCTGACTTATCAAATCGTTTCTCCAGCATATTGGAGAATATAACTGCAAGTAGTTTTGTTCCAGGGCATGTTTGATACAACTGCTTGTGCATTGAATACGAGTCAAATATTTGTTTTTGTATAATTTTCACGCTCAAAACCGTCCCGTTCTTGCAATAGTTGCCACACTCTAGATACACCGATACAGGATTCTTTGTAGACTTGTTCCTAACAAGAACAAACTTTAGGGCAGGAAGATTCCTCGCGTAGTATTTGAGTCTTTTAGGCTTTCCGGGAAATCCTTGGAGGAGAAAGAAGACAGTGTTAAGTGACATTGCTTGATATTCACATGTTTTATACACTGGTGGTGTTAGTACGGTAAACAGCATTGGGGACAAAACAAATAAGAAAAGCTTTGAATGCCTTTGAACTACTCCCCGAGGAAATGGTGTGGTTGAGTTAAAAAATGACATGGCAGGTAAATATTTAGGGGGCTGGACAAAACACGCCGGAGGAAACGAGTGATGAAGGACGGATACCGTGTCCCATTTCTTTTCCAGGATCCTGTACACAACATGTTGCAAATACTGAACTCCTTCACAGGTACCCTTTGTGAGAGTTTTCAATGAAAGGTAAGGGCTTTGGCTGACGCATATAGTAAAGTTGAGCACGAAACACAAAATTACTGATTGTGTGTTTTGTACCAGTGTACGGTTTTTAATGGGCATTTTAATGATATATTGGATTTTTTCTGAAAAAATGAAATATTTTTAATCTTAATGCTTGGTTTTCCTTTTGACGTTTATCAAGCATTTAGGGGATTTGTGGGAACTCTTTGTGCCCAATTCGTTAACGGATACTACCAACTTCGGTTTGTTTCATGAACAATGTTAGAAAATAGCACTAATCAAAATTACTCATAGTGGCCCGGGAATAATCTGAACTCGTCCAGAATCAATTTGCACTTTTTCCGATCCGTTGGTTGCATGATAAAATGTAATCGAAAGCACTTCGCATGTTACTTTAGTAATTGTTGGCCTTACGTTGCCTCTGAATATTCAGAGAAAGCACACACGAGGATGAACTTTGAAACTTGAAAACCACTTCGGCCGAGACTCATTATAACTCAAGTGTTCGGTAAGTTGTTCGAATTTGTTTCGAATGAATTTTTTTCACGTAATTATTTGACATGGTATGCTACGCTTGAAGGTTTAGAGGACCTCCACATACATGAAATTTAAATGAATTAAACCATCACCACTCTAATAATTTACTAGATTCGTACGCTTTAAGTAGTTCGAAGGTTTCCCAGAATATGAACACAAAATCTAGCGCGTGAAACATTGATGAATTATTCAACATATATAAATCCTTATAAATATGAGTTAAATATTTTTTTGAAATGAGCGGACGTAGCAATAGACCGATAAGCCATAAATCGTAAAATCCTTTAGCACACCAAAATAGGTTATTACATATTATCTTTTATTGTCTCAAATTGGCTTCCACATAGTTGCGGCAAGTTGCGCCAAGGACAGAGTCATCAGTCATTACACAAATTTTACAGTTTAATTGTTCAGCGTAGGGTATTTACAATCGTTTACACTCAAAATATATATTAGGTTGTATCAAGCTGCTGACGCAGACTAATTACATGAACACTGGCGCATGACGGTATCGTATCGAGTTATATTTAGGCAGATACTTCAGCATTTAGTCGCGCTCTCAGCAATATAAATGACCCACAATAACACTCTCGTAAACGACGGCGTTTCCACCACCGTCTTTCACAAAATATACTTTTCAGTTTTGTTTTTCCCCGAGTAAAAAGTTGTCGTATATTACGAAGTTGAAAGCACCTTGTCCTACAAATTTCACAAAACAGCATACTCAAGCTTACAGCTAACCCGATTAAAAGCCATAAAAATATTACTAAAATGTTGTCATAAATAGAAGTCCCCGATTTGGGGGAAACATCATTGTGCCTTTGTCGCAATAAGGGCATGAAATCTGAAATGAAACTCGATATGAACGTTAGTATGCCTGAGCTATATAGACCATTCATTCTTTGCACAACAATGGGATTAACCCACCTTCCAAACTGGATTCCCAGCCGGACCGGAAAAACAGATTCTTTGCTTAAGTAAACGTTTCTCTCCCCTCTGCTTCGCATTTGGTAATATTTAAGTTTTGCATCTGTCATAGGTAAAATTAATGCGGTATTATTGCATTCCCGCAAAATGTCACAATCACCTCCATCCGACAGTATGTCACATTTAGAAGTGTCTTCAAAGAGAAGTCGTTTCCAGTGTGGATGTAGGTTAGTATTATTTATCCAAACCTGTTCTTGGTGCGAGAACTTTTCTGTTGTAATTGTGGACTCATGTTGAAGTATTGATGTGCCTAGCTCGGCGTATTGGTTTAGTTCTTTGACTTTGAACCTTGCAAATTCGTTATGATCCAATGTGTCCTCAATCACATATCGTAAAACGGGAATATATTTTGTGTACCAAGCATCAATCAGCTGGCTTTGCGAAAAGGTTATACCCAAAATAAAAACGCGAGAGAATATCTGAAAGTTTTCTTTCACAAGAAGGTCAAATTTGTCTAAGGGAATAGATTCTCTTGGCAACGTGAGTTCACTTATGTTGCTGTTTTTGAACCCATTGCTTATAACCATCATTCCGAGCAAAAATGGTATGTAAACAACAGATAAGCTAAAACGAGGCTTCCAAAGCGAGTTTGAGAATGGGTTGCCTTGTTCCAGTAGGACAGACCAACAGGAGAGGACAGATATTTGGAATGTTTTGAAGTAGCCAGACAGATTCTGATCCGGTCCGGAGCCAGCAATCACATATGATGTAAACACTGCGAAAATGATAAGACTAACAGTAATAAATACCCATATGGATGCGTCAAATATGTAGGTGAACGCCAGAATAAGAAGCTTTTTCTGAGAAGACCTTCCACAACTGACAAATTGCAAGGCATCCTCGTGTAAATAAAAATGAAAGTAGTCGTGTCTGCCAGCAGGAAACATGTATATTACAGGAAAGGTACTGAAACCCCCATAATCAGTCATAACATCATGTGGCATACTATTAATGTAATGAAACAATGAAGCGTTTCCTAACGCATACCCCAGCAAATATGATTCCAACTCGTACCTGGCGTCGTTTAGAGAGAACAAGGAATTTCGTAATATTTTAGGTAGTTGCGTCATAATCTTAGATGACGGGAATGGACGTCCTTTTGGCATGAGCTCAGAGTGCAGAGGTGGTCCTACAGAACCCACAAAGTACCTGATGTGGTTGATGTTACCATTGTAGGATTTTATGCAATCGAAGTATTCCATCTTTGACTTGAGCGTTACTGGAACAGGAGCCAAATACATTTCCTTTGATGGAAAACAATGCTTGCACAGTAACCACGTCGATAGAATTACTGATTGAGATGTACTGGTTTCAACGACGTTTGCGACGATCAGCTCATTTGCTGTTTCTGTGCTCGAGTCGTAAATTCTATCAGGGCTAAATCCCAAAGCTTTGCTCCAACTCATAATTAAGTCGGTGGTTTCACTCGATACTGGGGTTATGATGATATCGTGTCGAGGCCGATTGTTCAGGACTACTGAAATTGAGATTCTGGTTGCTTCGTGGATGGATTCCTCGTTCATATTCCAAAACAGGTTTTTAAAGCTACCTGGAATTACGAATGATTTTGGGGACATGTCAGTCGATTCTGTGAAGAATATGGGGTCATCGCCTGGAGGAAATAGGTACAAATGGACCTCACAACTCCATGGCCGTATTTTGGTAGACCTGTCCTTAAACACAAGATCAGTGCAAGTAAAGTCTATCATGTTACGTCTGCACCAAGGCAAGGTAGTGTTAGCTTTTGGGACATCACCGATACGAAATGTTCTTATCCTTTTGCTTAGCATGGGTCCTTTCGTTCGAACACTTAAAAAGTTGTCCACTAAATACACAGATTTAACCACGTCATAACGGGAAGCCACAACTGGTAGCTCCAAGCCGTTTACATCAATGTTGCTGTAGTTGATCAGATGAATTAAGCAATGGCCATAATATGAGAAGAACTGTTGGAAATTGGTTAGTATCACATCAGAATTTTCAAATTTACGACTTCCTTGGAAGTTAGAGTAGGTCCGGCTGATTTCCGTGAACAACGACCCAGTTTTAGTAAATAACTCATGGGTTATTGCCCGTGTCACTTGTAAGCACATAAGGAGGTAAAGCAAATTCATGATTACTTGAATTGTGTTTAAGCTTTGCTGTGGTAGTAAACTTTCTGAACCTTAGCTAGAGCAGCAAAAACGGTCGGCATATGGAATGAAATAACGTGATTAAATGAAAAATGTTCTTAGAGAGAAGTAATGTTCATAATAATGTACAACATTAAAAATTAATTAAGCAACATCGTTGGTGCCATACAGGTACGTTCATAACAGAATCGACACGCAATTTCGGTCCACAATGGTATGTTGCGGATAAAAGAGGTTAGAATTTATGGATGGAATGAGTTGTTGCACAATGAGCTTTACAATGTTTTAACGGGGTACTTTATTATGAACATGTTTAAACAAATGGTGTCAGCGGAATATTACGAAACGTTTGTGTAGATTGTCGCACATATCTTTTTGCTGTACTATTTCACGAATGATCGGGTTAAAAACATTCGTATCAGAAAATATTTTCAATTATTTCTGTTAGACAATATGTAGATGATTTATTATTATGATTATTCGAACTTTTTGTAATGTTTTTAAACCTAATTTCGAATGAATTTCTGCACACATAGGCTTGCTTACATACATACGTTTAATGTGTAGCTGAAGAATGCAATGAGCAGGTGATTCAATCAGGTATATGTTCATGAACTTAAAACCCAAAAATTGTAGTCGTCAGTTGCATACGGAGTAGAAATAGCTACATCCTTGTAGCTGGCGTTCTATCCAGCTGTGGACTTCCAAGAAACAAATTATACACTCGCGACAACTTTATTATGAGAGATTGATTTCAAGTGCATAATTTTATGAACATTATGATCCACACCTTCCATCTTAATATATGAATTACGTTCGTTTACAGGCAATTTGTAGCACTGGCACTTTTCACCTTACAGTTACTAGCTCAATTTTTCTTTGTTTTACAAACAAGTTGCATGGTACGCTGCATGACAAACCGGAAAAAGCTGGGTGCTGTGGCACGCTCCAATTTATGAAACGGGCCAACCTTCAAGGCTACTGGAACACAAGACCTGAAAAATCTTCTTGACCAGGGACAACTTGCTAGAAGGCGTCTGCTCTGACGCAAGCTTTTTCTTGAGGTTAGAACGAGCCTACTCGCCTGATCAAAGGCAAAGCATACCATAGCTCCCATAAGTACTGAAGCAGAAACAATTCCAAAGCACAAAAACAGGTTCAGCTCATCTTTTAATGCAATTGTTAAGTAGAGGCCAGATATTGAGACAAACGCACCGACAGAATGGACCGCTGGAAGGACGCCGTCCTTGTACACATCATCGCTCATCTTAACAAATAACTGGATGCTTCTGTATTTTATCCCAAGTGAGAGATTTTGTTCTTTGGTTAAGTATACTGGTTTGCGGGTGTCTGCAATCAGTCTGAACATTACATTAAATAAACTGTAAAAACAAACCAGCGGTGACAATTTAAACAAAGAAACGAAACTAAATCAATGAAAAGGCATAATGATAGAAAGTATTTAAGTTATAAAAATAGACAGTGCGCAGAAGGACTTAAAAGAAACGTTCGCTGTAACTACAATAAATGACGTCATTTCCTTGATGAGCCAAAATAAAAAATAGTTTCAAGAGGCAGATGCAATGTCTGTTGTGAACTTACCTTTGCAGAAATATGCTAGTCTCTATCACTGCCAAAGTGAATACTGTTGCAAGCACTGGAGATAACGCCGCCACGGGTGTAAGAATAACCATATTTCCAATAGCCTGTAGTATAGTTTTGAAAACCAGGTCAGCCCCAAACGACTTGTATTTTCCACGGTTAGTGTTATACTGGAGGTAGGAAATTATGACGTGAAGTATTGGTAACGCCAGAAAGCTTAGAAGATTTGCAGCCATAAAATATCCCGTAAAAAGGAAATGTAGCATTTGCGACTGACAAATATTCCTTTTGTTGTTTCCTAAACTTCCATGCTTTGACATTATCCAGAATACACCACCAGCACTGGTGTTGTCTAGCATGGTTTGAAACAATCTGAGAAAACTTCTGGTGTTTTCGTTAATGGCTTGGAAGAAGGTAATTTGTGCAGCACGACAAAGGAATATTAGTAGATGGTAGAGAAATGTTACAGCATTGGGCCGTATCAAGCTAAATGTTACATCACTTAAACTTTTTACCAGTGATAAATATGTCACGCACTTCCAGAATGCGTATGATTTTCGTACCCGGTATGGCCTCTGCAAAAGCGTACGTCTTTCTGGTCCATATACGAGACAACTTAAACCAAGTTTATATGGATAGCGAAGGAGAAAACGTAAAAACTTTTCACAGGGTGTGTCCATTGTTGATTGGTAATACATAAAAAAATTGTTTAATAATTCCTCTATATTCAAAACGTATGCATTCGAATTGAAGTAGTTTCTTTGACTTTGTTGGAAAACCTTGATCGAATGAGGTTTATTTATTTTACTGGTAGCTCGATTCCATCATCATATTGTATGAATGATGTTTACATTAATTAAATGATATTGAATGTTTACTCACGGAATTCAAACAAAGCCCATTTGACTGAAGATGAATTACCTTCGATCTGGAATAATACACACGACGCGATATTCAACTATCATTATAAGCCGAATGTTAATAACAGCATATTGTAAATTTCCAGATAAGTTTGTTTGAACTTCAGTTCGTATGGACGGAACCGGGGCAGTTATTACGAAATGTCAATTTCTCAACATATTTACACATTTAATCATCAATAAGTCTTGGAACAAACATACCGACGTTTGAGTTTATACAACTATTTCTACCGTTTTCCAGATTTAGCCAAGGACTGGTTGAAATGAAAATTTAACTGTATCTAAGATTGATAGAATATTATATTTTTTTAGGTATCGTCTGTAGGTTTGAAACAAAATCGCATGCGTACCATACGTTTATTATACAAAAGGACGTTACCTCGTTTAATGCGTTGATAGCCCTCATAAACTTCCAAATCTAGCCGAAAGATTTGTGTATGAATTTACAAGTGGATTTAACAAGATTGGCGTATTTCTGGACACAATTCTGAAACCAAAACTAAAACTAAAAGCTGCACTTCGCCCAAGAACTCGGAAACATTCGGAACTTTTTCACTTGTTCTCCTGGCAGCAAGATGCGCATAATGACGACGAAGTCGAGTATCTTATCAAGCATCTTGCTGTCTATCAGATAAGCAAAGGAGCCATGTCCACTAACCCACACAACAGCTTGAAATGCAATTGAATGGTGAGTAATTTTGCTTCAGAAACATGGGTCAAATTTCGCCACCTATGACAGGAATTGACCTCGAAAGGTCAAAATGTGACGAAAAAATTTTATTGCTGAAATTGATAGATCTTGACACGGGGAGTATTTTTCACCAAAGAACATATGTCAAATTTCGTCATCTATGACAGGAATTG
>JAAXOA010001877.1:0-14631 GCA_036561885.1 Salina celebensis | reverse complement strand
AGAGAAATCATATGAGTGCAATATTTGTGGAAAAAAGTTTACTAGATCTGACAGCCTCAAGTCTCATTCAATAAGTCATAGTTCTGAAAAACCATTCTCATGTGATTTGTGTGAATCCGCATTTAAAAGAAAGCAGCACCTACGACTCCATACGCTCTATGTTCACTCCAAGGTTCAAAGACGTAATAAAGAGTGTACAATTTGTAAACGGAAGTTTGAAAGTTCTTACCAGCTTGTAGAGCACACGAGAAGCCATACAGGAGAAAAACCTTTTGAATGCAAAGTGTGTGGAATGAAATTTTGTGTAAGGGAGTCATGGCGTGCACATGAAGGGAGACATAGTGTTCCAGTAGCTCTGGGTCCCACTCGCAGCAAGTGCTCTATCTGTGACAAAGAATTTGCCACGGGTTATCTCAAGTCTCACATAAAAACTCACACCAATCCTGGAAATTATAAGTGTGAACTGTGTGGAAAGTCTTTCAAATGGGAATCGACGCTCAATATCCACACTAACGTACATTTTAATATTTTCTCGGACAAGTGCAGATTTTGTCCAAAAGTCTTTTCTAGCAAAACTGCACAACTTAACCACGAGGTGCGCCACACCAGACAACAAAGAGTGGATTGCTTGACCTGTGGAATCAACATCAGAAAGTCTTCTATGAGAGAACATATGCGTCGACATACCGGCGAAAAGCCATATTGCTGTATTTTTTGCGATAAATATTTCGCAGGGAATTCTGCCTTACGCCAACACTACAACTATCATAACAATGAGCGGCATTTCATGTGCAAACATTGTGGCAAGGAGTATTTTAACTCGGAAAAATTAAAATGGCACACTATTCAACATTTGTAAAGTTATTTTAGCTTTTTATAAATGTAATGTGTTTAAAATTGAGTTAAGTCTGCATATTTGATAGTATTAGGCTGAAATATATGTATTAAAGCCGGATATATAGGTGAAAATTTTGGTGATGGTCGAAAATTTTGAAGACCACAGTAGCCGTTGACAGAGTTAAAGAAACACTGGAAACGACCTATAAATCGGGAGTGTTTTACATCTTATTAAATTGTGAACTTTGTGAAACAGTGTCCGCGATGTGTAGAAGATCGTCTTTTCAATGTTTGTTTGAAGTATTACATTGTATCGCAGGTTGTCTAGTATGTTAAATTTATTGAATGAAATAATTAAAATCAGTTTACGAAATATTTGTGAATTAGTCTATATTTGTAACTGGAACTCAACTCCGACAATTCTCTGAATAAAAATGTATGCCATGTCCGCTTGTTTGGCACAATGAGTTATTTTACTTTTATTTCATTTGCAAATGTTGCTGTTTGTATACAATTTGTAGGTTCGAATTTTATGTGGACGCATCAACATTTTTATATAATGTTTTCATTTGGTAATGTAATACGTGAACTAAGTTCTAGATTGATTACACACTACTACGTTTATGATTCTAAAATTGTTAGCGTTGTGTTTGATAGTTCGTGCAATTATAATTACATGTAACGGAAATAGTAATAATCGTGTCTCTACTAAGGAGACGAGTTTCACACATATTAATGAAGACAATTTAAAAGACTCGGGTAGATTTCGACAGTATTATCTGTAATTACATCGTTGCCATTATGTATCAACAAAATTTAGTATGAAACCGTACAGTATCAAAGACGAGAATTATAAATAAATAAAAATAACAGCCTAAAGTCCGTGGCAGGATTTGCCTGATTTAAGCTACTTATCTGAATGATTATCAAGGTCTATAAATTCCATTAGTTCTACATGCTAATGCATGCAGTTGCTGCCAATCACAATCCATTCACATAGACGTTAAACACATTGTGTCCTACAGCTGGTCTGGTCCGACTAAAATAATGATGCACACGACCGTTAATGCTGATATATTTTCAAACATGGTTCCTCGTCCGGCAATACGAAATTTCAGAAGATGAACAGGCACTACGTATATAAGAGTACAGCTTGAAAAAAATGGTTATGGTGCGATGACGTAGGAGAACAATGATTGAAATAATTTTGACCATCCAATCCAATTTGGTTTCACACACATATTTGTTGAAGATGGAAATATACGATCATGTGCCATTGTAGAATTTTCTGTGTGAATGCTATGAGTCACGGATGATACACATAAGGCGGAATATCACCGCCCAGGTTATACAAAACTGTGTATTTTTAGACCTGAAGTCCCCCATACTAAACTTATTAGTTTCTATAAGAAATCCAATAGCCTCCCTGATTCTTTTATTATACACGCTTATGGGTAATATTATTATACACGCTTCAACTAAACATCATATCACCGGTGGACATTCCTAACTTTCTCATATGAAACAAATTAGGAAATCCTACATTCGAAAACGCCGAACACAAAAGTTTTCATTGTGACAAAACTTTGGGCCTACATTAATAATCAATCAATCATAAAGTCAACAGAATACATAATTACTCTTAATTACTACAATTTAAGATTTCCACAAGAATATTCCCCGCCTTCTTCGGATGTAAAAAGCTGTAAAAAAATCTGCCGAGTGCCGAATACTGAGTTTTAGGTAACTTTAAAAATCTTACCGAGTAGGCTCCCCGTTATCCCTTGCCTAAACGTATTATAATTACAAATGATCATTCAAGTCAGGTTTGAAGCATTTCTTCTTCGAATTTGTTTTGTTTGAGCTTGGCAGAAAAGAATCGGATTCGCGTGCGCTCATTTCGCACATCATCTTTGCAGCACATTTCGCACAGTATGATTTTTAAATTTTTACTTCCAATGGGCCAGGATGCAAAACTTCTCCAGGGAATCAGATCCTCGGCTCTTAATTGCTTGTGTTGGCTATGGCTATAAAACCGATGCAGAGAAAGATTAATGCATTTTTAGTATTTATATGTAACATTAAAAAACGAGCCTAACTAAATACATTTGGTGCAATCCGCTTTGTTTAAATGCCACTATGACTCACTAGCAAATGTTTACTCATAAAGAGACGTAAAGGTTTTTTCGGGTACATTTTATGTGGTAACGTTGAGTAGAATATTGCTATTAATACAGCATTGATTGTTTCAGTAGTCAATTCAAAATATATATAAATGTATGTGTGGGTTAAACGAGGTATATAGGGACGTTGAAAGGTTCGTGTTGTTTCATTTAAGCTTCGAGTTAACAAGCTATCACGCCAACTACAGTTACGTCTGGAATGCTTTCTGCCGGCGACAACCAAGGCCATATTAATTTCACAAAATTGTGAAGTGTGGTAGTATAAAACTGCACAGTACTTAACACGATTATCAAGTTGTCGGAAAATGATTATTATCGTATCATTGTGTATTATACAGGTAAATAAATCTTCAAGCTATGTAAATGAACTTCAAATTGACGATATTATTTTGGGTGATTACATTTTTTTATTTTACATTTTCAGTTTATTATTTTTTATTACGTTCCTCTCGAGACTCGAAACAGTTTGCTCTTATGCAAACCACGTCATCAGTATGGCTTTTGCCGGTATGGAACTCCAATGCTCATTCACACTGAAGCAACTCGACTGTTCGAAGATATTCTTGGACAACTAATTTATGGATACCTTTTGCAAAAGCACGTGTCGTCGTTTGGTGTTGTAATGACATTTCTTACGGGTATTATGTTTGGACAACTAGCTAGCTGGGCATATACGCCCTGGATATATCCAATTGGTACTACTGCAGGAGTGTGGGCACTTGTTGCCGCAAGTTTTATGATCGCCAATTGGGATCCAACGAAAGTGAGGTTCAAATTTGTTCGATGGCTCGTGTCACTCGATATGTTAGTACTGGTAGTGTGCGTAGTAGCTGAGGTAGTAAAAACTATGTCCGAAGACATGATATTGATGTGTTTTTTCGATGTTGGAGGTGCTTTTGGGGGAATTTTCATCGCCAGCAATTTGCTGATGTCGGTGGCTTCTGCAAGTCTCCAGGAACAGTATAACAGGATCCGCTTCATGATTCTAAAATTGTCAGCGTTGTGTCTGATAATAAGTGCAATCATAAATACATGTTCGTCCTCAATATCCAAAAATGACGTTATACATACATTTTATGGAAACAGAAATAGTCGTATCTTTACTGAGGCGATGAGTTTCAGATATATTAATGAAGAAACTTTAAAAGGTTCGGATGGGTTCTGGACTGTTTTATCTGTAATAACGTCGTTTTACCTAATGTACGCTATTCCAGCAGAAATTTACCATTGTGTATCAGCAAAATTTAGAGTGAAACCGTAAAGTATCTAGGTCAAGAAATATTAACAAATAAAATTGACAGCCTAAGGTCCGTGGCAGAATTTGCCAAATTGATCGTACTCATCAAATTGATTTTTAAGGTCCATAAGTTCCATTAATTCCACCTAATAATGTCATTCTCAACAGCGTTAAATACATACTGTCCCGCGTTGCTACAGGTAGTTTAGTGTGACTGAAATTAGCAATGTGACAACTATTAATGCTGACACATTTTTTAAACATTTCTCTTCGTCCGGCAATACAAATTTTCAGTGGATGAACAGGCACTGCGTGGTTAAAAGTGGAGCTTGCAAAAAAGTATTGACGTAGAAGGACGATCATTGAAGGAATTTTGCAACCAATTCCAATTCTTAGTGAAACAAACTAATCAATAACTAATATAACTATATTTGGGGGCGTCGCAGATGTTTCTCGTGAATATTTGTGGCAATTCGAAAATGAAACAAGTAAAATATGTGCACTTATGGATTAAATTTTACTGGCCAATATTAGATGACTGTGAATGTTGTATATGCAAAATATGTTAGAGAATGAGATGACTAATATCTCCCTTGATAGGCTACAGCATACATACATATGTGTTGAAGATGGATATTTATGAACATGTTTCATTGTAGAAGTTTTTGTTGGAATGCTATGAGTCACGAATGATACACGTGTGGATACGGATACGAAACGAATGCGGAATATCATTATGCATACGGCCCTTCGACTTACACTTGGGGTATCAACCTTGTAGGAAAGGAAACTGAGTTAGTCTATGATGCTATTTTGACAGTTAAACTATGACACAGTTAGTCTATGATGGTTAGTGACCTTGGTTAGAGTATTTTTGTGCATTTTATGAGTTAACTCAATGATAATTTCTTAATGAAAGCGAATCAGCCTGATGAGTATTAAAAGTAACGGCGAGAGGAGCCATGAGCCAATCTAGTTGAAAAGCCTATTGAATGTGCCATACCAAAATTTATGTCACGGAGTCGCAGCAATTAATTTTCTCATGCCGTTGTTGTGGGAATATTGATGAGCTCCTGTGTTCAATAACTTGGCTTGGAAGATTACGTTGAACGGAACGGAGAAAAGAAAATTCACTAATAACGGCCACATTATGTCGAAGTTTTTCTAAAAATCTACGTCCGTTAGGAAATGCAACAAATAGATATCATTCCAGTTAAATGAGAGGTTTGAGAAAAGTTACATACGTGTCACGTAATCTCCAAATAGATGCAGAAAGTGGCGATGGATCTGCTGGCATTTCCTGCGATTGGCGTAGAAGATGTCTTAATTATTTAAATGGACGAACGATTTATCTTCATATATAAACTGTAGTACATAGATAAGTTATTTATTAAGCAAGTAGATTTAAAGTACGTAAATGACTGCTTTAAATATTGTCATCTTTACATGCTTAACAAGGAAAGAACAAAAATATATCAACAGAACAATATCCATTAACACTATTGTGTTGTTAAAGCTGAAGAACTGTATCGATCTAGATTTGTTTTGTAAATACTTGGTGTAATCTTAATATCGTAAATTTTACCATCATTACGCCCATTCGACCGTTTTAAGATTACAATTTTTACATGAAAGATAGGTAATTGTTATATTCTAAACTATGATAGTTGCTACCACTCACAAGTAATTATTCGTATTCAAGGCATCATGTTTTCTGAATTTGAACTGGTTTCAAATTTTACATGGCGAAATTTATCAAATTAATGTTAGTTCTATTATAGTTCCGCAGTAGGATTTCTCATTCTGCTGCAGTTGTCACCGAACGTTTGTTATCCACTAAATATTTGACAATTTCATTGACGGTATGTACATCGACTCCTCGTTTGTGAATTGGGGTATTTCCTTCCACATCTCTCATAGTCCAAAGGTCATGATAACCGCTTTGCAGATTATATCTACACCACTCAAGAAAAATATTCTGCGTGAAAGATCTATTGTCAATTGCGGAAGCTAGGATATGTGCAATGTTTTGCTTCTTCAAATTCACCAAAAGCTCTGTTAACGGAATAATTTGGGAACCGGAAATAAAAAATAAAGGAGTTTCTCCATTTTGGTTGCTAACATTTATGTCAAATCCTTCTTGCAAAAGGTATTTTATCCACTCTATCTTTGCGAACCGAACAGAATAATGTAGTATTCCTGATTTCTCTGCATTCGTTTGCGTAAAGTCTCCGCCAAGTTCTATAAGCAATTTAAGTGTTTCAATATCACTCAAGTACTGGAAACATGTGGAATGCTCCCAAAATTTTAATAGGCTAAACACTATTTTTACTTCATTCATTTGAAGTGATTCTAGCATTGTTTGCACACCTTTATGACGACATCCTAAACAATCGGAGAGAATGCACTTTTCTACAGGCAACGTATCATCAGGACATCTTATTATGTTCCGGTTTGAACAACCCAGGTGAGTTCCGAAGAAAATTGAAATGACATCCCAAACTTCTCTATCTGCCGCCTCACAAATAGTCTGTTCCAAATACCCTGCTTTTCGTAGGAACAGGGTTTCAGAAAAACGAAAGTTGTATCGGCAACTAAGAAGTTTTAGTAATTGATAATTTGTGTCAATCGGCAGATGTTCATAAAAGGCTAACTTTAACTGTTCGACGATCATGACGTTTTTTGAAAGAAAGAGCGAAAGAATTTCCGCTCTTCTACCCAACTCACTATTGCTAAAATGGCGATTCCTAACGTATTCTTGGTCGTATGTATGTCTTGCAATACTCCGTAAGATATCATCAGCGATGTATCGTGTTTTATCCAAGAAGAAGGCGAACATCTCCATGTTGTTTTCTTCAACGGCCCTATTCAATAAAACACTAGGGCGCCTTTCCCAACAAACGCGTGTGAGCCAGTCTTGGTCGTCTATCTTAAACAGTCGGAATACTTCCTCAGCTGCATAATCTCTTCCCCATTTCGCTAAATGCTCTAAAATCCTAAAAAAATTATGTGTCACAGGGTTGACTATTTGGACCTTTCCAGCCGTACCAACAATTTTGAACATTTCATTGCGGCAAAAGCCTCCCAAAAACAGCTTTTGTTGCTCGGGAAGTTTGTTGAGAATTTTTGCAATAAACGTAACTATTGTGTTGAATCCGTGGGCCAGCAGCTCTTCCAAAGTATAATATATATCCAATAATATGAATCCCACCAAATTTTCCATATTTTCATCATATTGGCGCCCCAAAAATTGATTTGCGGTGAAGAATTCGATTTTTTCCATGGCTGCATTTATGATTGTAATTCTATCATGGGCACCTACAGTGGGATTTAGTACCTGACGTGATATGTAGTTTCTGAGCGAAAAATCAGTGGGTGAAAGAGATGCATTTAGAGGAAGAATAGTGTCGAAAAATCTTAATACTCCCTCGTGAATGAAAGTGTTGGAACTAGTTGGACGTGAACGATACCGGTTAAAGCCCCACTCCATTAACGTAGAAAAAAAGAAGTCCACGATCAAGTCATTTTCTTGCTTGTGATTATTGTTGATCCGCAAAAAGTGATTAACGAAATACTTTGCAACTAAATACTCAGCAAATGTGCGGTGAACGAAGTATACTAAGTTCTCTGCATCAGCACGGTTTTCCGTGCTTATCAAAATCCCTAGTTTCAGGACATCACGTTTCTGAGCGTTGTCAAGGTCCACATTTTCTAAAATACACATAAACTCTGTTGGAGCTTTCGGAAATAATAATGCAAACGCTTTTGCAGTATGATAAGCAACCATCATGCGGTAAAAATTCTCGGGTTTTTGCGCCCGTGATGATAACTTTTTGATTCCGTTATCTATATAGCACTGATACAAGTCACTTATCGATTTTATGGTCCCAACCTCAGGAACAAAATATGTACATTTACGTTGTCGACGTGAATATCGGTTAGCCACTACTGATTCTACTTTTGCAAGCATGTAACATTTTAAAGGGACACCCAAAAAACCGTCCTCTAGCCTCTCACAATTTTTTAGTGTAACCTCCGCAAATTCCTCGATCAGATTTGGGTCGTTGTCGGGATATTCGGTTTCCCATTGTTTCGTTAATGCTCGTACTTGGTCGTTCCGACTGAAGGGCAAGATCTTGTACGCAATGATATGGAAGGTTTCTTCCAATTCCTTCTTCATATTTGGTCGTGACGTAATGCACAATCTGACATTCTCAGACTCCTGCAACAGGGATAGCAAAAAACACTTGGTTATTTGTAACTCAGTCGGTGAAATCTCGTCGAAACCATCGAAGAATAAACAGATTTTGTGTGCAAAGGATGTAATGCATTTTTGTAGCACCTTCGACGTTAAAGCGGATGGACAGACAAAATCAAGAAGAAATTTTAAGTCACTATGTTTGACAATGTCACTAGATTTCATCAGGTGACTACTAAGACTCGGTACTGGTACAACAAATACGGATTGACATGATCCACATTCATGAACTCCACGAGCAAGGCTTTGAATAAGCCATGATTTGCCCATCCCGGGAACGTCACAAATACAAATTCCTCTGTCATCCTTATTGAAAGCAAGTTTGCGCACTAGTTCTTGTTCTGAGATGAAGCCTTCAATCAATGGAATTCGGTGTTTCTCCAAAGTGCTAGTTGATCCTGTTGATTTTAGAAGAACGATTTCTTTACTATCTAATTCGATCAAATGAATGGGCTGAGTGGCTATTTTAACAAGTTCCTTCCAGTCGTCGAGTTCATCAATGACAATATACCTGCTGGTAATTTTTTTATCTTCAAGCTGACTTTTAGCAGAACGTAGGGATAAGTTTGTCATGCATGGAAGTAATTCGTTTTCATCAACTTTCAAAATCACAAAAATGTCTGATGAGTCCTTATAAAATATATCTGGACTCAACGTCACCCGGTTTGAAATTGATCTTTCGATATATAATGGGCTCCGAGCGGGAAGTCTTCCACTTAGACGAATACAATCGGATTCATTATAAAGTAACTTGAAAAACTCTTCTTCTGCTTGTGTGCATTTGGGAATCTCCTGGCAGTCTTCGAGAGAAAACGCTGGAAAAATGTCGGCTAAGGTTGTTCGTTCCCCGAAAATCTCCACGGGTAGTTGCAGAAACTCTTTGGCTTTTATGCTTTCGATATCGATATTTTGGGCGTAACGTATTGAAACTAAAATCATCCATGCGCCTGTCTGGCGTTCCTTTCCCAGCAGCTCCGTAATAATCTTGTAACCATGTTTCCTAGTTTTTAGAATGTCATACAGCTCCTTGGCTTCTGCTATTTGTCCCAAGTTGACGCCAGTAGCTGACTGTAAATAACAAACCAACCATCAAAATACAAACGGAAGCATTGGTAAAAATTGTATTAATTTCATTTATTACCAAAGCACTTTTACCAATTGTCACGACATTATCACTTTATCAATATCAATCAATAATCTCATAACATACGAAAAAACCCAAGGAATGTTTTTCAAAATATGCTATGCGATGTTATTTTAATTACCAGTCTTTGATCTTCTTCTATAGTTATAAGTCCTGACGACACCAGACTAGCTTTAAGTTTTGTTGTCGCCTTCGTTTGTCCAATTAGGTCGGCCAAGTGCTTTTCAATGTGTTCAATTTCGTGTGACTCCATATTATTTTACACAATTTAAAAGCGTTTCAAATTAGTTAGCAGAGGGTCACACCCTCTTGACAAGGACTTGAGAATGTTGAAATTAAATTTAAATTTTGTCAGACAGTACACGCCAGTTGCGCAATGAATTGAACACTATTGTAAGCATTTTCTTCTTCGACCAGCTATCAAGGTCCTTGTTCCTCGACGAGTTATCTGAGTTTTGTTATCACAATTGCAAATAATTGTGTTTTATCGGGTAGTTTATCATTTATGATAAAAGTTTTGAATTTTGCTACGCCACTTGGTTTGTTATACATACGACGAGTGACGGATATTATCGGTTAAACACTTCAACACGAAGGTCATAAGCTGGATCTGCTGAGTTTGCATGGATTTTATATTTATTGAATATTTTAGAGATAAGTATGAACTATGATCGGAGAGGTTGGCAGTGCAATTAATTAATCTTGGATTGCTTGAAGTTGCGAATATTATTAATATAGTCATAGTCAAAAATCTCACGGACTTGTCAACTGTCATTCAACTTTCACAATTCATACACGAACAATTCACATTGAACGAAATAAAAACCATAAATATGTTTTCGCTTCACAGTTTTCCTTCCCAATTTTGTGAAATATTCTTACTTGTGGTAATAGAACTGGCCAACTAACTTTACTACATTTCTCCGTGATCCAACTTTTCTCCAGCTTTCTGAGATGATAAATGCGTTTTGCATTCAATTGTAAGTGTAATAGATTTTATTTAGGCTCAGGCTCTCCCTCCAGACGCGACAGCCTCTTCAAGCGACAACAGACAGTCTATACAAGGGACAGACTCCTCAAGCGACAACAGACTGCCTCTCCATTGCTGTCGCTTGGGAATCCCAAGCGACAGCAAAATATTTATTTTTCAGACGAAAACTTCCAAAGTGTGCGCTATTTTTATTTGTTATGTAATAAAAGCAAATGGTTTGCCGGTGTGAATTTAAAATAATCATATAATTTGCAATGCAAATTGTCACATCCAAATTAATCTTGGTCGTATTTTGAGTGAAGTGTGGTCCTCATTTGCAGCGATATATAAACCGACAATCGAAATATAGAAAACTAGCGAAGCTATCGCTTAAAGCTACCAAAGTTGTACAGCCGATTACAAAACTGGTGGTCAGAGATGCATTATCGTAAACTTTAAATGCCAATTAATCGGTGACGGTTATAAATCGAATTAGTCATTTGTACTATGAGCAGAAATGATCAGCCCGAATAGTTCCGTCGATTAAGTTTAAAAAATACTCATTAACGATTAATTAAGCAGTTAACTATGGTCACGTCACGGTTAAACTGAAGATATTCTGGGCTTTATTGACCTCAGAACAACCAAACTCTGGGAGAGGGTCGCCTATTTCCCATTGTGGTGTGCATTTTGGGCAAATATACAGAAAATAGAAAAAGTATGTTTTTAACAGTGCGTTTAGCGACTTCATTGTTAAAAAATATGTGATTTTATGAGCTTTTACAGCTATTTATGTTTATATTTAAAATATCTACATGAAGCATTGTGTGAATACACCGTAGAAGCTGCATTTCCTTTGCTACCGAAAGTTTCAATTCGGCGCCCTTAAAAAATCCAATACTCTAGACATCTTAATTTAGCCAGGTAGCAACTGCAGAAAACAATGGGATATTTTATACCTCTTGCTTTGTTATGCATACAGGGGTGCAAAGTGTATTCCTAATGGTTAATAAGTACCCATTGAGTGCGCAGACTAGATACATTTACAAATATCACTAACGCTCTGTTATATGTTTCCTTACGTACCTAAAATTTCCACCTGGTGCAACTAATCAATGCATTAATGAAAAAATAAAAATCTGGAAAGGTGTAGGGCATCTAAAGAGATTCCTGCGCGCATTTATCGTTCAGTAGCCCAACAAACTTGTGCTCCACTCCTTAGCTGTCTAATCAAACACTGATTTGGTCTTATTTTACCTGACTAAATTTCGAAATCTTGTATTTTACAGCTGGTAGAAGTCAGTGAATTTTACAATTTTTATACACAATGACTAAAAAGTGTTCGTTACTGACTCGCACATGCGTATTTTGTAGCAAAACCTTCCAAACAATAACACTACTATTTCGTCACTTAGCTACCCATATCAGAGAGAATCACAACTTTTGCAGATTCTGTGGAAAAGAGTGCAGGTCAACAACTGACTGGAGAACTCACGAGTCAAGACATTCCGACCACCGAGAGTTCAAATGTGATCAGTGTCCCAAGTCATTTAAAACAAAACCGTCACTAAACGTGCACGCTCGAGTTCATATTCAGACAAAAGAGTTTAAATGTAAACATTGCGATAAGAATTTTAAGCACCGTGAAGCGTTAAGAGTTCACATTAGAGGCGTTCACAACACGACTAAGCTGTATGCGTGCGCCGTCTGTGAGAAGAAATATTCTTACAGCGGAAATTTGGCCGACCACATGAGATTACATACGGGAGAAAAACCGTACCAATGCCAAGTTTGTAATAAATCGTTCGCTACCACTTCTAGCCTTCGCATGCATACATTAATTCATCATCAGGACAAGTCACCTGATAAAGGCTTGATCAAATGTTCCTTGTGTGAAAAAAGTTTCAAGTGGAAATTCTGTTTAAAGAAGCATCTTGAGACTCATAGGCCCGGAAATTTTGAGTGTGAATTGTGCGCTAAACAATTTACACAATTGAGTTACCTCGAAAGCCACATGAAAACTCACACTACTGAGAAACCCTTCAAATGCAGATATTGTGATAAGAAATTTTCAACGTGCAGTAACAGATCGACACATCAAAGGACGCATGGCGAGAAGAAACATAAATGCCATTTATGCACCGCAGCTTTTTATGTGCGTCAAAATCTTCTACAACACATCCGCCGCCGTCATGAAAAGGTGCAGCGTCTCAGTTGCTTGTTTTGTGATTACACAGCGATAACGAAAAAGGAGGTATTAACACATATCGGGGTACATTCAAAGGAGCGTCCTTACTTTTGCAAAAACTGTGGGAAAGAATTTAGCTCGCCTCTTAACCAGACCACCCATGAAAAAGTATGTCGCTTGAAGCTTTTAAACGAATGACGTTCCTTTAAAACATGTTTATATGAGCTAAATATGTGAATAGATGATTAAATGTGTGTATGTATGAAAGCTGTCCATGAAGCCGTGCTAACTGTATTTGAGTTAAAACATGTTTTTACGCTATTTTTTTCATAAAAGAGTAATAAAAGTAATTTTAGTGATCATATCTAAAGTTTTTAAATAAAATACATGAAATTATGAACGAACTGTGAAATTATTTTAACATTGAATTGATGATTGAACATGAAATAAACCGTATCCCCTCATACGATGCAATGCCGAATGTAAAAATGCCGAGGGTAATAATGCAGACTGCAATAATGCCGAATAAACGTCGACACTAGAAAAATCCAGAAGAACGTTTGTTCTTATTCTGGAATTTGTCTGCTAAAGCGTTTGAAGTTCTCGTTGTAGCCCAATAATTCAGACTGCAATAATGCCGAATAAATGTCGACACTAGAAAGATCCATAAGAACGTTTGTTCTTATTCTGGAATTTGTCTGCTAAAGCGTTTGAAGTTCTCGTTGTAGCCCAATAATTTCAAATATTCATGAAACGGTTCAGGGTTTGAAACCTTCCATACAGAATCTTGCCCGGCATGTACAAAATGCATTAAATTAAACGGATAAAATTGCTCCTATAACTATATGAGGTGACAGTTTTGATTGGTACGCATCAATTGTATTTGCGATGTTGTAGTGTTATAAATTGACTTACGTTATGACTTGATGACTTGAATATTTCACGATGATTCCCCCTGGCAGTTTCAAGTTGTAAACACCACATTCTGGCCATTGTTACAGGATGACATATATAAGGCATTAGACCGTATAAAATACACTCTACATTGGCCTAATTGAAGCGTTGAAATAAAAAAAATACGTGGTTTTATTTCATAGTTAAGATTTTTGTTCTCTGCAGTTTCGACTCAGCCAAGGTACATTTTGATTATTGTGGGAATATTTATTTAAAACGTCTAGCATTACGGTTTAACATATGTTCGTGCGAATCACAATGTATGGGTCTTTGAAGCAGACGTCCTATTTAAAACCTCGTACGTCTTCGCATAGCTGCAGTTACTTGAATAAACACGCGAAGACTCCAAGTACCAATTGAACATATTCAGGTACCTTTTTAGTAATTCATGATATGTAGGGTCGGTTTTTTTGTTTTAATTGACATGAATAATAGCATAATAAGAGTTTTGTGGTATATCCCTCTCAGTTGTGTGTTTTAATCTCTGAATGTCCATTCAAATGGATTTACCAACTATTTCGGAAGGGTGCCGAAAGCACCAGAATCAGTCATTGAGTTTTCTGATTATAATAAAGCTTGGAAAAGATGTAAATGTTATTTACGTAACTATGCAGTCTAGGTTGGCCCCCTATATAAAGCCCAAAAGTCATTTCTAAATGACATCGAGCACATTTATAAATAAAACGCGAAGCACGATTAACGGAATGAGCGAAAGAAACGGCTTACAATTAGTAAACATTGAAGAAACGTAAACGTTTAAACAGAGTTGTGACTAAGATAAGATAAAGATAGTAGATAAGATTAAGATAAGATAAAGATAGTCATCTTTATCTCATCTTTCATCTTAGAAATTTAAAAAC
>JAAXOA010001876.1:0-14631 GCA_036561885.1 Salina celebensis | reverse complement strand
TATTATTTCGCCTTTTGTAACTTCACATTTTTATAAAACAACCGCACAACAAACAAGGCGAGTACGATCAAAACCCCAAAGAGAACCATTATGCAACCTTTTTGTATGCATCTAATCAAAATAAATTGAAGTAGAACCAAAACTACTAGCCAATGACCAAGTCAATTATAAAACCTAAGTGTTTGTCGTGGATGATGACAGTTCTGTGTAAGTTTTATGAATGTATCTATCTATTAGTCGTGATACAAGCAAGCCAGTTTCTCAGCAGCAGTAGTAGACGTATGTCACGTCAAACAATTTTTTCGTAACTTTGTAATAAACACTTCGAAACAACTACCGGACCGCAGTAAGCAATACCTATGAGGTGTGCAGCGTATTTCAAGCGTTTTTTTTTATCATTTAACGTTTCTCATGGGTTTTGTCAGAAAAATATTATCCCTCATCCTTTGATTTGGGAGTGGATCTGCACGAGGAGAGGAAAGTGTGAGAGAAGATGGGAAGGAAAAAACATACTATTTTCTTACTTTTCTGTTACTCAATAGAGATAAACATACGCGTAGGGTATTCTCTGTTACTTCATTATTAGGTCAGTTATCTCATCACTCCTCCTGAATTCGTGTCACATCAAGTAATCATGTATTAGTTAGGCAGCTAAAGTTGCAGGTTTTGGTACAAATCACGGTGATTTTTTTTGTTTTCTTAAAATGGCATCTTCTACGCTGTATGCAGTAAACTGCATCATAAATCTTTTTCTTCGATTTGGCATTAAAACAAACTGATTTGATTCGACTACTTTGATGTGAAGATTCCCTGCACACCTTTTTTGTATAAAACATTTTCATGATAAATGAACGATTCTGCTATTACAGTCCGCAGAGTTTTGATTGAGTAATCATGAAGTTGTTTTTGTGCAGGTAGAGTTGATGAAGAATTTCATAAGAAGTAATTCTTGAGGAATGGTTATCCCACCACAAGATGATGTATGAGGAATGATGCGTTAAGCATGCATTTTGTCCCTGTTGTCCTATAAAACTCACATTTTTATGTTGGACAATTTTTATGTCGCACATGACTAGATATGAAAGATACCGTGAATTTTTTTTCTTAAAACTTTTGAACATGCTATGTCGGCGCTGCTTAACATCTTGAGTACCGAACAATTGCGACAATTTTTGCGTGTCATATTTCACTACTTAGACATACTTGTTAGAGATTGAAATATTGTGTAAAAGCCGAGCAAAATCATGATGACTTTATGCAAGAAATGCCAGTGATTGGACCACTTTGGACGAGAATTCGGGATGTTGTTGTGTGGCCCCTCGCTATAAGAAGCCATCATGTCATTCGGATAAGAACGTTTGGAACAACTTTTTAGGCAGAAGCTCATAACAAGACAATTAAATTTTCATCTTCATTAACTTTTGATTAAATTCGCCTAAAGCTATTTCCAATCATTCTTTATTCTTTCAACGAGACTGCAATTACAAATGTCCTTCAATAACACATCCAATTGTTCCTTTTGAGTGTTTAATTAGTTTGCATGTTTTACGTTTCTAAGAATGTTATACCTTTTCTAAATGAAAGTAACCTAATAGAAAAGTCATTTTACACCTTAGTACTCACCAGGATGAAAACCAATCGTAAAACAATGTCGATAAGTAGTTCCTATCAAAAAATGCAATGTAGTACGTATTATTACGCATGCGTTCCTACATAATAGGGTATTATTATCATCAAACAAGAAGCCAAAATGGCATCATCAATGAGCCTCACGGTGGGAATATTGTTTCGATATTTTATCGCGGCATCATCTTTATTGAATGAATATTGATGTATTGATGAAGGAAACATGAAGTCTTTTGATGTCTACTGATTTGGTTCTATTTAAACTTTCATCCCTGAAAATTGCAAACACTCATCCAGTCGATAATAGTACAAACTTTGCATGCGCAGTGTCAGAAACTTGCCGAAGTAAGGCAATGAACTGTAATCATGGTTGTTAACGCATCAAAACGGTGGCACTGATTACATCACACTCATCTCTGCAACGATAGCAAAAGTGAAGACAGTAACACTTTTATTTAAGGTAGTGTGACTTGTTCTTCTACTAATACATAATATAAAGGTTAGCCGGTCAGTATCATTTTTTTACTGACATGTATCGAAGAGCCATCAATTTTCAATCTTTGCATTCCTCAACTTTCTACAGGACGACGTAAAGTTCAATTGACATGAAAGCTTTGTGTTAGCTGTAGTAAATTTATAATTTACTATGCATTCTATAATTTATCTCATCAATACTATGTGCAAGAAAGTCGCATGTTAGTTGACTATCGAAATAGTTTGTTTGCAAGTGATTCATGCAGACGTGTATCATATCACGAGAGTAGACACTGTATCTGAATATTTTTTTATTGACTTTTATTCAAGATTTTTGATTAATACTCGTGGGTGAAGTTTATGGCATAAAAAATCTTTATCATAACAAACAGTTTGCCACTTTATCCTTCCCCAAATACAAAGTTGACAGTCATGCATACCAGACTTGTATTATGTTTCATGACAATGAAAATGGCCTGTTGAGTATCAGTTTATTGCTGTAGTATGCATCACTGAAGAAAAAGGGAAACGAAAAAATCAAACACTATTACGATAATTGCGATTGTGATGCTAGATAGTAGCTTGATGGTAAAACGAGATGAGGATTATATGCAACATTCCCAAGTATACTTTTTTTTAAACAATAACAATCCATATACGCCCCTTTTTTCGCGTTTGCACCTATATCAGCGGAGCAGTTTTTACTTTCTCTGAAAATATTTTATACAAAAAAGATTTTTGATAGATTATCATCGTTTATTAAACGTTTTTTCATGCCGAGAAAATTCATTGACGGATCTTTTACAATATAAAGTTAAGCTTAAATAAGAACCGGATGACTTCTCGTCTCGTAATGCATTACTTAAAAATGAAGAATGAAATCAGGAACAAGGATGCGCAAATACTGCAGAAAAAGTAGTGAAGTCCTCTTGTGAGGGTTTTTCTGGGGGAGTTTTTATTATAAACTTGCTATTAATTTATGCATTATTTAAGTGGGTACAACTGATAAATTTTTTTCTCTGGTCATTACAAGCATTAAATTGATGTATTCTGTGATGCATCCCAAAAAGTCTAAATTGCACGCTCGAAGAAAATGAAACTCGAAACGCAACATTCTTAACTGAATTAAATAGCTTTTTGTGTACTTTGTAATATGAGTGTATCCCTGTCACATATCTGAGTTTTTTGCGTTTTTTATTATGGACATTAACTATTTTACACCTCCTACGGACACTATAATATCTACTCCTGTCCTTCTGCTTTCTTTCTCTACATTATTCATGCATGGACTGCAACTTGTTTGTTACTCTTGCTGAGACACAGTACCCCACAGTTTACTCAGGCCTACCAGTTCATTGTGCTTGTACATTTTTTTGATGTTCTTTTAAGTATGGTTTCCTACATTTTATTGAATAAAAAATGATATTAACTTGTTCATCAAAAATATATTGTAATATAGCGTCAGCGTTACTAACAATCCTATCTTCTTGCGGGTGTGTATGCAAAAAAAGATGACAAAAGAGTGCTCAGAGCTACGCACAAAGTCATCGATCTGCAAAGTAATTGCTTGCAGGGGAAAACTTGGGTGTCTTATTTACATTTTTTGCCTTCAAGAAAATAAAATGGTAAATCACCGACACATAAATTAATAACGTAAAGGGACATTTTTCAACTGTCGCGTTAAAGGATTTCATCGAAAGTAACACCAAGCTAGATTTAGTACGGCATACAATAAGTATAAAACTAATGACGCGTCTGATGCATATTATTATGTTTACTTTTTTTAAAAAGATTTCTTTCACAATTGCTTAGAATTCGCATTGTCAGCCTTTTATCGTATTGTCATTGAGACTTGCTTACATATCATGCATCATAAACATAATTTGTGCATCTTCTAAACTGCACCCATCAAAAACCATTCATTCAAGCAAATTTGGTGAGCTCATCTTTTGCATGAGACGAGAATTTATAAGCTCATTCAATAAAACTTTCGAGTTAACATGTATAACACAGTAGTGAGCGAGTTTTATTGCTCAGAAAATTGGCGAGTTTTTTTCTTCTTCCTTTTCTTTTCTGATACGCTTTAACATAACATCAACGTGAACAATTGTGATGCATACAATTTCACATTATGCTCCCTGTATTTGGCAAAGAAAAGCTAACAAAAACATCGTGTCAACCTTCTTGACAATCTTTACAGTTGATCAAGATTATTCCTAAACCGACCTGGGTGTTATCATACTCAGTCAAAGTGCTAAGTTGACATTTCACGAATTAGAATAAAAAATGGTAGTTTATGAAAAGCAATTTAAAGAATAAACATTCTTTAGAGAAATCCATTTGGACAGGCGACGTGAAAAGGCAAATATAGATTTTAAGGAATGCGTAAACCCATAATTTCATGCAACCCGTATAAGGAAGCTTCATTGTGTCATGAAGACATTTTTGCAGTGTCGCAAATGAGCCAGTATTTGTCATGTAAGTCCTAATAAGCATGACTAATAATAATGCAGGAATACAAAGCAAAAAAATGAAAGTGATTGGCCACTACACACTTTCCAGTCTTTGTATGAAAAGGGCATCCCTCCTATTGCTTCGGTTGCCTACACATTTGCCCTGATTTCCAATGTAAACACTGTGGCTCCGGCATGTTCACAAAGATGCCACCAATAATTGCCTTGGAGATAGACACACATTAGATAAATTGCATCCTTATGTCACAAGTCAATTGCATGTAACTTGCTGAAAGTGAGAGGAATTTAATGGTGACTAAATGGTATTATTACTGTTCCTTGGTAAACCCAGCTAGGTGGTAACATGATGATGGGCTGAATAATTCATCGTCTCATTGTTTAGATTCTTTTGGGAGGTGATTTTTTCTTAAACCATCCAAAATTCAAGAATTTACTTAACGTAACAATTATTTTGGGTTAGCAGTCTACTCGCGTTTTTTTGTATGCTCATCATTTGCAATGGAATGAGATTCTATTACCCTTCGCCTTGTTCCTTAACCTTTTTTTATGGTACATTGGTGAAAAAAACGACTCGTCACACCGCACTATAAACATGTTGAGGTATACCAATCTTTGAGTATGTTATGATTAATGATTCAAGTCATAATAGGGTACATTTAGCGTGTATTTAGTGCATTATTGTTAGTCGCAATCGCTACCCAGGCAAAATGGACCCATGTTGCGTAACGATAGGCTGTGCAGTTTGCTTTTCAGAAAAATTCATCGTTATCTTGCTGAGATTCTCTTCTCAAAATGTTGTTGTGTAATGATGCACTAAATAAAATGAATGAGTGGTCGTGAAGTATGAGTTTGACCTCTATTCAATATTTTTTTTGTTCACCACAAAAATACTGCTTTGGCTGTTTACTACAAACATATTTTTGGCTACTGTTGATTTGATTATTGTAGGTTTTATGTCAGCAGTTAAACGTTTAAAATATTAACCTTTGTAGGATTCTTGTTTTTTGTGAAAATCCTAAAGAATCTTTTTTTCGTCCAGATACTTTTTTTCAGTTAAGCAAAAAAAACTCTCAAATTCTTGAAGGCGTTCATGTTCTTTCATACTGGGTGGTTGGCATCCTACATGAAAAATCTTTCAGCTTTATTAATTGACATTACACGATTTTTCATGTAACAGTGAATCTTCGTTGGATTTTTTCACTTGCACGAAATACAAACGGAATGCATCTTGTTATTTTATCTTGTATTTCTGGATTTTTCATATGAATTAGATAAGATATTCACATTTTGCCTAGAAGCAGATTTGTTGTAGACTTTAAAAAACAAATCTTTTGGAAGAAAATATTATGACAAGCACGTGAAATGACACTTAACCGCACTAAACTAACACTATTTTTCTATCGTCGCGTTCAAGTGCATCTTGTACGAAAAATTTAGCTTTTTTAAGCATCTTTTTCAATGTTTTAGAACTGTTTACTTCGTAGGGCTGTTAATACCTCTAATGAGGATAAAAGCAATAAAAATGCATACATGGAGGGTAGCAGTATCTTAAAGCTCATCAGTAGTCAAGTGGAATTCAATGTTATGCTTACTTCCTCTAATTGAAATCCGTCGTACTTTGCACTCCCTCATCTTCCTCACCTGGGTGGACTTGTCCACAAGAAAGTTGTTCATTCCTTGGGATTTTCGCTTGTATCACGTTTGTTCTATCTACACGATTTTTCGTCCATTTTCTGTGTTTTATAACATATCATAATAAAGTGCTACTTAACATGTTTTTTAGCCAAAATAATGCTCTTTAAGAGTAAAAAAACGGATTACCAGCTTTAAGGCCAAGTTTGCCTTAATTACATTTTGTTCTGTATCATTTGTACAAGTCATCTATCTTCTGCGTACTTGCCCATATCACGACTACATTGGGATAGTAGACAAAATTTTATTCATAAGTTGATATTGCGCCGCACAAAAATGTTGCCTTTGCAATAATTCAACTGGCCAAGCAGCAGCTTCTTTGTCACTTTCACATTTAAAATGAAACTCTGCTACCGAACCCATCAACTCATATTTCAATTTTCTTTTGTTCTTTTCAGTTCGCATTCCATTTTCAACGTATTTTTTTGAAAGAATAATTTTTGGCGTTTATTTACTTTATGCATACCACGAGCTGTCTTTTGATATTAAAAGAGAATTCCAGCTGGTAAAGTAAAAGAAAAATAATACTTAACTTGACCCCCTTCTGTCAATATCATATGCAAGTGTCTCGCAAATAAAACGATTTTTCTTTTGTAACAAGGTCGAGAAAAAGGCGAAAACATGAAAAATGCATGCTGGGNTGTCTTTTGATATTAAAAGAGAATTCCAGCTGGTAAAGTAAAAGAAAAATAATACTTAACTTGACCCCCTTCTGTCAATATCATATGCAAGTGTCTCGCAAATAAAACGATTTTTCTTTTGTAACAAGGTCGAGAAAAAGGCGAAAACATGAAAAATGCATGCTGGGGGTACATGGCTTGAAAAACGAGGAAGTAAAAGCTGTAAGCATCATTGAGGTGGCATTCTATTCTTATCTTAATTTTTGTGGTGACTAGAAAGAAATTGTTACTCTTTTACATTTTACACCTAGTCAACACTATAGTTCTCCTCGTTACAGCGAACACTAACCGAAAACTGATCTGTACATGAATAAGTTTCACTAAGCCCAATTACTTTTTGTTTTATTTGTTTATTGCAATTAGGATTTTTTTCTCGTCATAAAGGCGGTGGGTCCTCATCTTTGTGGCATTCTATTCTTATCTTAATTTTTGTGGTGACGTGAAAGAAATTGTTACTCTTTTAAATTTTACACCTAGTCAACACTAGCTCTACTCGTTACAGCGAACACTAACCGAAAACTGATCTGTACATGAAAACATTTCACTAAGCCCAATTACTTTTTGTTTTATTTGTTTATTGCAATTATGTGTATTTTTTCTCGTCATAAAGGCGGTGGGTCCTCATCTTGAGGAGTAGACATACAGCAGCAACATAATCATTTTTCCGTTCAAGTTTAAGATGAGCTTTCACTTTAGCCTCATTTTAATACAAATTGAAAAAAAAAAATTGTGTAAGACATAATGCGTATTTACAGGAAAATCATGCATGATATTTTATTAAGATCATCGTGAGGACACACCTCAACTTGATATCCTTCGCATTATTTTTGTGAACTGACCAACGGCAGTGTTTGTGTAATGTGTGTAGTTTCATGTATGTAAAAAGGAAGCCGGACACAGGTTGTTAAGTTGAGTATCTGCCTGATTATAGAAACACTCTTGCTGAGGAGTATTGATATGATGGAGAGTTTTCCTTGATGATGAACATGTTTCTTTTGTATCATTATAATTTGTAAATTTTTGACGAGAAAACTTGAATCATTATTCATATTACGCCACATGACGGCGTATAGAAATGCAATGCAACAACGCAAAGTTTGTCTGTGGGATATAAAAGTGTATGAAAAAAGAAGATTCGGTCTGCTTTTATGATTTTAATACAACAGGTATAAAGTGAGGGTGTAAAAGGAGCATTTTAATCTTAAGACAAGTGAATACTAACTAAGGGTATAACCATTCGCCAAACTTGTTGAGAACTGGCCTTGGAAAAGAGAAAAAGTCAGGGGTAGGGATGGATAAAGGAAGTGAATGAGTGGTTTTAGGTGCTATAATTAAAATTCAATATTTAAATTTTGAAACATATACACATTTGACAATCACCAGAAAACAGCACTCATTATCTTGTTTGTTTAGAGTTCGGACTGAAAATTAATTCAAACTCATGCTAATTGTGTTAGAAAGGAAATTATGATACGTTAACAAAAATTATGATGTTGGGATATGTAAACATTCATTTTCAAAACTTTAAGTCTACCTTATTAGTAATCCAGTTATTGATACATATCGCCACTTCTTTTGTGTCATTTCAGGAAATATTGAAACGTCTTTTCATTACATGCGTGTGTGTAGAGATATTATACACCTACACAATTTTGTGCGTACACCATAAGAGTCCTGAAGTGAAACAACACGTTTAACTTCCGTTTTACTCAATTTGTGAAAGTCCGTGTTTTGTAACAATGCCTAATGATGCAACAAAATGTGGGAATTTTCATGCATAAAGTTTAGCGTTGGAATCTGTACGTTGTGTGTACATGCATTTATTATTTAATTGACTTCATATCTGTTATGCTTTGCAAAAAAATGACAATTGAAACAGTTCTTGTCGCTGCTCTTCATAGTCATAACCGTACATGATGTAGGAAATTCTTTTGCCTATAGACAGATAAATACAAGCGGATATACAAAAAAGTAAAATGAATTTACGGAACTAAAGAGAGCAGTCTTTAAATCTATCTGAATTAGTATAACTAGAGAACTTTTGCTTGCTGAAATACAGGCAAAAATATTCCGGGATTTTTAGATGAACATGTGTATTTGAATAACTAAAAAATAATTACTTTTGTGAGATTGTTCACATGTTCAGTACCTATAAAATATAGTCGTTTAATACGAAGAAAAACATTTCTTGCAACAATGTTTTGGTACTTGGCGAAACGTAAAAGTGTATATAATTGAGGAAACGATCTAGGTTGTCAACTATTTGTGACTCGCTTCATGTAACTGTATTTTTTTAAATTATGTTCAGAGCATGTCATCGAAAAGCATCACATCACACTTCAGTTACTTAACAACTCTTATAGATCTGTCTGATCTGTCAATGCCAGCGGGCTTTTGCGTACTTCATGAATCCGCAATGTCATCTTTCCAACATTTGATGCTTCTTACCACAAAAGTGGTGGAAGTGGAAAGTTTTAAGTTTAAGCTTTACCTTACAAGATATGCCTCCAACATGGAATTTTTTGCATTCTAACACATGTCTCTAAGTTTTTTTTAATACAATACACGCACTTACGTCATTCAAAATGCATACCAAACTTTTTAACGTTTATCATAACAAAGTTAATACATACATACAGAAGTTGTTTCTTGAAGGAAGATACTTCTTCAATGTGACAAATGCAAAAAAAAATCAGAACTTGCATGGTTTGTTTGACATATAAAGGTGTGGTCTGAGTAATTCGTAGTTTCAGAACTTTGCAAAGAGTCACAGGTACATGCAGCCTGGGAATATGACGCATTTAATAATTAAAAAATAAAGGAAGAGGAGGGTATTAATTGCAGATTCGGAAGAAAGGCGCTTACAATAAGAATTTAATTGCTTTCTACTCTAAATTGCATATTGATATTGAGCACAGTTCGTTCGTACTGCAATGACAAACAAGGATTTTGCAACCATGAGACTTGAAGCTGTATATGCATCTGTGTCTGCGACTGCAAGATTCAAGAACAAAAATGAAGCAATGAGACAGTTGTCTATGGTTGAGAAACACGCAGCGAGCAAACAAAACGTGCTTGCAAGGTTGATAATCTTTAAGGATGACAATCACAAAATCTGCTAATTTGTCAGGATCAGACATAATGCATATCGCCTCTATCTGTGCTGATCTAACCAGAGTTATTGTCAACCATCTTCTTTTCTTCACCTTGTTTTTAATGGTAAAAAAAAAAAATTGGAGCAAGCCCACTTAGCCTAGCTGTTTGATCGTGTATTTTTTTAACATGACGGACAGATGGTTGTTCAACCAAAAGGAACGACACTTGTTTAATAAGAGTCTTGTCAACTAACTAGATTTCATCATGTTACATCACCCACACCAGGCAATTTTGGCTCTTTCATCTCGTATAATTTTCTCACGTTGAAGTTTAAGAACAACTGCCAAGTGCGTATGACAGGACAAACATTAATGCCTAATGATGGAAACCTCTATTGCAAGATCACGTAATGGACAACAATGAACGAAAGTTTATTTATAAACTTTTAAACTAACGTGTTTATGAAACAAGTACCAATAAGTTTATAAAAATATCTAACACCTATGCACGTAATAATGTCACTTGTTAGATAACACGGTTACCAAAAACAATCATTGACCCTCTGAGCCTACTTTTGAAAGCAAAAGATTTATAGAATTCATCATGTAACGATTAGCTGCAAGTTTTGTACCGGATTTGTGACTTATTTTCACAATTCACAAAAATTCTTTTCAAATGTCAGAGTTTTAATCACGTTCGTTTTAAACTGTGTTTCCTTTGGGTGCATGGATTGATATTGTGTATTGAGGAGTGACGCAAATCTGAAATTTATTTATTGATAGATAAATGTTGAGCTTATAGTACATGAGTTTCATAAGATCGTACCAGTTTTTAACAAATGACTTCGACTCAGATTGTTTGACAGGGGAAAGATTCATTGTGAAGAAAAGGTGCCACACACGGGGGAACAAGAATAATGCAACTCTTTAAGGCTCATTTTGAAATGAATTAAGAAGCAGAGAGTAACCTACTCCATTTATTGATTACAAAATGCACAACAGCTTTTTCTACTTGTGACTTGGCATTCTGTAACAAGTGAAAATCGATACGTTTTGTCATGTAATCAATTTTTGCATGGTAAACAAAAACTTACGCAATCAAATCGGTCCTATGTACCTTATTAAACAGTCAATGGGTAAAGTTGATTTGCAAAACTGTAATTTCATTGAGTCGTGTTTAAAGTCATAAGAAAAAAAAACACAGAAAACTACACGTTATAACCCGAAAACTAGTGTTGTATTTACTAGCTTAGATATTTATCTTGTTTGATCTCTTTTTATTGTTATTGAATGATTATAGTGGTGTTTTTACGATGTCCCACTTGATGCCCAAAAGTCAACATTTAATTCGTACTTTTCCCACTTGTTACCCAAGTGAAAAATGTTTTCACCTGACAGTCTATCAGGATTGGTTAGACCTGCCTATCGAAAATAACATAACTCTTGCATAAGTTGAGAATGTGTAAATTAGGATTGTGGTGAATTAAAAACCTCATTACATAAATTATTATGAGTGCTCTGCAACGAAAAATCTCATGATCTTGTATAACAGATCAAAAGGACCCTGATTCAACTAGTCAATTGTTTTATGCAATACAACATAAGAATATTGACGTAATGAGCTAATGTGTATTGGTGCAGCCCATGATAAGAATAGTTGACAGGATGGGTTTCGTCTAGTATGAAATATTTGTGAAAGCAAAACAGTATATTTGCGCTGCGTAAAAGAGCTCCAAGTCCTGAACAAATATAAGGCAGGTGAATCGTAAATATCAAAGATCTTAGGTTAGATCGGAATGATAAAATTGAAGTTAGTTTTTCTTCAATATGTCACTGGTTTTCAACTGGCTGAAGGATCACGTTTCTCTTGAACCAACAACAGCATTGTCAAGTGTTTTAATCCATTTTTATACCTGAAAAGTCTTCTTGATGCACCTCGGTAGGTATGTTCTTGATTAACAATCATAACATTTCAGTAAGTTACCCAGCTGTCAACAGATCAAGTTTTTTATGACTTTTCTTATGCATTAGTAGTGTACAAAAAACTGTTAAGCATTTAAATTGTTACAGTAGCTTCATTTATTGAGTTTTTTAATCTATAATCAATTGCGTCAACATTAGTTTTTCCTTTGTAGCAATCAACTTTATTTCATGGTTCCTTATGCTTAATATATGGGCACCGGCAAAAGTAGTGCTAGGTTGAGCAGCAAAATGAATCTTTAAAAACATTTTTTTATTTCATTGTGGACTTTACTCATTTCGTGAAATGGTATCCCTTCCTGCAGCGGTTAGAAATTTTTTGACTAAAGTTGTGCTTGAATTGATGATCTACTAAATGAGAATAACAATGTAAAAAAAACTTGGTTTTATGCCTAGAAGCTTCGGTTTTACTACATTGGCCGATGATTATTGGTATCAGCAGGTAGTCCATAGAAAAAAAAACATTCAGTTTGTAATCTTTGTGACAGCCAGCAATGTGGCTTATGGTACATATGTAAAATTCGTAAAATCTGGTAAAGCCAATGCCAGGTTTGAAATTCAAATTTAAGACATTAACTCTTTCATAATACGTTGTAAGGAGGCATGGTATGAATTCTTATGAGATTTTTCGGTCATTATTACCCTTTTATATTGACTCTTAGTTACCATCAAAAGATGAAATTTCGATTTACCGTGAACGTTTATCTCTTAAAAATAACTTCTTTTTTTTCGGTGAAACTTGACCTTTGCCATTCCCAATCCGCCTACAGAAACTTTCAAAGAGGAATAAGTGTTAATAACAAACATATTAATAGCCTTTTGTAGATTTACTTATAATCTAATTGTTTATTAAGATAACCACAATGGTCGCTATTTACGAGCGCTCTGCGAGCAATCATATTCACATAATTTATAGTGGGCTTTGGAATACCTACGTAGTCCGTAAAAAATCTTACGCGTTTACCTAAAACGCAAGAAAATTATTGTTATTATGCAAAGTTGGAAATGTTTGATGTTGATAGTCAGCCGTTCGTTGATAAAGCCGAAAAATTTTCTAACGGGAGTGATCAGATTTCTTTATGGATAGTAAAAAAAATTCATAAACACACCATACGCATCCGTTGACCAAGTTAAGTTACTTATAAACATGGCGCATGTTTAAATTCAGGTATTGTTTTTTGAATACTATTTACAGTTATGCTAATTTACGACGGGTATTTTGCACTGCTTCATTCCAACCAGCGCAAACACCAGCCTGATACCGTATCGATAATATGCATGGTCATTATGGACATTTTTCGTTGCCATGGCTATTTGGAGAGTTTTACTTGACTTTAACGTGGATGTACATGGAATATTGTATTTCATGTAATTGTGCATTTATTAAATAGTCGAACTAACAACTAACTATCTATTTTGGTCATACTTCCGTCTATCTGGAAATACATATTTTGCCTTGCAAGTGCATGATACAAAAAGCCTTAACTAAAATATGGCACCGAAAACGCATTTAGGCAGCTTCCTTTAAGAGTAATATTTCACAAAGCAAGATTTACTTTTTGCCAGGATTACTTGCCAGATTATTCACCAATTCTAATTCAAACTATTTCCGAAATCGTTTAAATGCGTTGTGAGCGACTCTGACCGTACGTCCGTCTTTCTGTATGCGTTTCTACAGGCCGACCAAACTTGGAATAGGGATACTTTGGACGCTAAGGAAGATCCCTCTTGATTTGGAGCAAATCGGTTGACCCCAAGGGACGGGGTCAAGAGTCAACTTTTTTACTTTGCATTTTGATATGGCATGTGAGATGTCTTTCGAAAGCCTTTATCAAGAGCAGTCGAATGATGTAGTTTATTTGCATTTTTGCAAAAACTGGGAGGCGTGGACAAAGGTCAAGCATTTTCTTTGAGCTTTAGACTAAGCTTGTGGGGTATCATTCGACAACTTTGAATTTAGGCTTTAAGGTTTTTACTCTTTTTAAAGCTTTCAGCTTCGTATTTTATTGCTGTAAAAGCTTTTATTTTTTCCACGGATGTTCCGATAAATTTAATCAATGAAACGCTTGAAATATATCAATATCCATTATTACATGATTTAACTCGCCATATGCCATACATTATCCAAAAAAGTGACGGAAATATAGTGCCATGTAGATTTAAACAAAAAAAAATTGTATTGCAATAAGACATTGTGTGTGTTTATTTTTCTAGGAGGAGCGATAGGTTCTTTTATTATCTGATTCAAACTTTTGCAAGCCTTGTATTACCAGAGAGACTAAGTCTTGTTTGTTAGACTTCCAACTTGTAAGCCAGAACACGAATCTTGCTCATGATTGTAAACCAGTTTGCTAAGTGTTCAAGTAAGCTTCTGTTTTCGAAGTGTAATTTACGTAGTGATTATTTTATCCGTTTAACTTAGATTTTTGTCGTTTTTATGTTCTTAACGGAAGCAAAAGTGAGTAATTTGTTAGTAGCAGGCAAGTGTAATGTTTGGTGTTTGTTAACTGTACCGTTATAAACGTTGCGATAAAGACAATTGGGAGGATCAGTGATTGTCTGGACGAAAATCACAAACAGGTTCGTTGGAGGGATAAACATTTAGTTGGT